>JARHVA010001737.1:1847500-2100000 GCA_037957365.1 Torreya grandis
ATAATTTTACACACTTAAACATAATATATTCCCTTTGTATTCATATCTCTAAGGAATAAGGTTATAAGTGCCCATGTGGATAATTACCACATAATCCAGCTAGATATAAGGTGATTGACATAACCATTCTACTATTAGAAGCCATGCTCATTGTGGATGTCCATTATTGGAGCTCCTACATGCACTACATCAACTTTGATACCACCCTGATGGACATCATGTAAAGCCTTACCAACTCATCTCATAATAGGTATATAAATATGATTATAACACATTCTAAAACCCTTATTTCTTACACATAAACCAAAATCATCATGATACCTATAAGTTATGAAGAGATATAAACAAAAGTATAATAATCAAATGCTTATTTATTACATCCATAATCATATATCTCTTTTTATGTATTAAATATGAAATAAATAAAGGTAATTAAAACAAGGCATGATCCCAATCATATAAAATAAATAAATTAATGGGTTCATCCTTAACTAATACTTAACCATGGGCCTAAACAAGGGTTATACTAAATGGTCATTACATATTTTATCCCTTCAGGAAACCTCATCCCTGAAGTTCTATTTTTACAAGGATGTACTTAGTTGCATTCATTTGCAACCAATTATTAGTGCATCTAAATATTAATAGCATCAATATAAAAACAATCATAGATGTGCTAATAACAATAAAAGTTATATGTATTTTGATATAGGGTATGAAATTTGAATTTTTCATAGATTACACATAAATTTGAAGGAGCTTATAAAAATTCATTACTAAACATAAGCAATTCATTTTTTAGCACTCATAAACCAATTTATACCTATAATAATGGAACCAATACCAATACATGTTAGTTTTCAACCAAAATAATGGCTAGAAATATTAAATCAAGGATGCATATCATACATATCATTATTACATTAAAATAATCCACTATAATCATAATTTATTTAAGGAAAATAATGGCTATCATCATTGGCAACAACTGACATCGATAAAAATCAACATCAACAATAATTAGCATAAAAAACAACTGGCATTGACAATAGCTGACATCTATAAAAGTTGACATCAAGGACAACTAACATATATATGAGCTTAACACCACCTTGATATTAACCCCACTCTTTTAGCACCTAGTGGAGACCTAAATGTTCCAACATCTGTTTTTGCACTCAAAATAGCTTTATGTCTTCCTTAACCCTTCCACCTAAAGAATAAGTATAGAGGGATGCAAACACAATGAGGAGAAGAACATATAAATTACATTCACTATCACAAAGAGCATCAATATATGGAATTTCCACTCATATAATTCCTTATGCACAAGCAATCGATGGCATAATGGTACATCATAATAAAAAAACAAATCTAATAATAGTAAATTATTGCTTAGAAATGAAATACTAGAAGCATATGTAGTCAACATACACATATAAGCATTACACAATCAACATATAACAAAATATTCATAAAAACATACACACAACAACATATACAATCAACAAAGACACAATAACACACAAAGCACTGAAAACACTTCATTCCAATATGGCATATGCTTCTTTGCATACTCAACCATCATTGGTTTGTCATTTAATCATGATACAAGCTCAAGCATTTGTGCATGTTGATTTTTTTAATGCATATAGGCCTCTATATAGCTAAAATGATTACCACTCAACCCAAGGAAAAATAGTAAGTGTACTTTCATCCAATGGGATGAACTTGGCTTTTGGGAACTTAAATTAATTTATTCCTCCCTCCTTCATGCATAGATAATGCATAAGAGGGGGAATATCATAACTATGCATCTCAAATAAGAGGAATTACATTAATGTAAACATTTTCACATAGTAGGACAAAAACATTCATTTAATAGATGCATTTAAATTCAATAAAATATTTGCATAAATTTTTCGTCAAGTTCTTGATGTGTCCAAAACAATAAGAGATCACAAGATTCTTTAAACACATATGAAGGATATCACCCAAGTAATAAAATAATCATAATACTTAAACATATATCATGGTATAAACCATGTTCATTCACATCATAACAATGAAAACACAATCATTAAGTATAAGTGAAGAAATTCGAACACATTTCAATTCAAAGTAGTAAAGGTGATAAACCAATTATTTTTCAAAACTCTATGGAAAATAATTCACAAACACAAAATAATCATACTAAATGCTCAACTAAGTAATTTAGTGTCCACATCAAAGAGTCACTAATAAATATGCCATGTACAGTGATGGAATTTATTAATTTTAATACTAAAAGAGCAACCAAGTGAATCAAGGTTTGTATTTTAACCTAAAGCTTCAATGCATTACTCAAATTATTCAAGGGATATTTTTCAATAGTTAATTTTATTATTTATATCACAACAAGAAGACTCATCTCCATTTTCAAATGCAGGCAGGGGGTCTTCATACAATCATAATTTATATCAAGTTGTGAATATTGCAATGACATTTACAAGAATGTCATTTAAATTTCATTCACAAAGTTAAATAATGGCATGGTAATTCAATTAACCTACACATTCACCTTTTCCATAGAAATTTTTTTCACCATCCTAAACACATAAATTCACCTAAGCCACCATGTATTAGGTTATGTTATTTTTCATCATATTAGATGCCATCAACACGTTTAGATAGGGATGAATTTTTCCACATTTACTCACAATCATACAACACCACAGTGGAACTATACACATTAATGGATCTTTATTAAGGTGAAGATTTCCATTTATTTACTATTTTTTTCTTGCATTTTCTCTTCTCAAGAAATTGCAGCCACAAATCTTCATTATACCACCAACATATAGATACAAGGGTAGGTTATGTATTTTAAGGCTATCAATTTAACATTTAGTCATTTTCCATTTCATACCATAATGCCACATGCACTTTTTTTTTATAGTTTTCCCATCTTCCAAGATAAAATTTCATATAACATCGAAATCGTCTTATCAATAGCTTTGGATTTGGGAATTTATAAGTGTGTATGCTATGAATTATATATAAGATCATTTTGGTTGAAATTTTGATTAGTTATATTAAGTAATAAATTCTCCCTAATAAGCCTTTTTCATATGGACATTTTTCCTTGTGAAAAATATATTAAGAGGAAAATTTTACACATTTAGATTCTACACACTATTGTAATTATCATGTATAATATTTATCCACATAGAACTTTATCTCCCAATTCAAATCATATTCTGAAATAACACTTTCAGCCTATTTTGAAATTGGGAAGTGCCAAAAAATGGTCAAGTATAAATTATGTAATATATCTAATAAGGTAGTTTCATCTAGCTTTATATTTTGATTTAATTCAAATTTACCTAAAACATATTTTATTTAGCTTTGTTTATACTAATTCTCAACCTTACCAGATTTAATATTTATATTTAAACACTGCCCAAAAGGTGCCATCTAGACAGTTCTAAGAACTATTAATTGTGAACATGTACTCCACTTTCATTATGAAACATACAAATTATTTCAAGATTGATTAAGAGTGATCACTATCAGTACAATATAACCCCCCCCCCCCCCCATAAATTATAATAATTTAATCTTATAAAAACTATCCATGGTTGCATTTCATATGTACACATATTCATTTAGTTTCTTCCCAGACCTACGAACAATGTATGATCTTGCTTTGATACCAAAGTGTATCACCCTCCCATGCTACTCCAAAGCCAACAACAAATTTTTTATTTTATTTAATCTTAATTAAACCTACATAAAAAAAATTATCCCAATACTAAACAAACACACCAACATATTTATCACTAATGTGTAATAAAAATGTTTGTATTGCTCCCATAATTAATCCTACCAGATTAATATGGATATGGTACCATGTTACTCTCAATTTATTTCACCAAACATACACCAAGATTTGATCTTTGACCTATGGTTTAGGATCCCTTAAGAGATAAATTCACCCAAGTTTCCCAAATGTAAAATCTAACCCCACCATTAGATTTAAAACACCCAAAAACCTATATGACAATTATAAACTTATCCCAATTGGACACTGGCTGTAAAAATATTTATTTGGATCATGGTCACTAATTATATTTGTAAATTAAGTTTTATTTTATTATTTAACACCCTTAATACTATTCACACACGCATTAAGACAAATAGGGAGAGAGATAATGAAGTGGATATAGATCAAAAGCAAACAACACATAATGTGTGTTGTGTATCCATAATATCCACATGGTTATTTAATCTATTTTAATTGAATGAACTCAAATGAATAGATTTAAACTATTGAAAATTAAAATACAAGAATATATAAATATATAAGTAAAATCTTTTTTTTACAAAATTAAAAATTAAATAAAAATAGTAAATAGGACTATAGATATTTAAACTTAATTAAAATAGATCTTATGCTAACTTTTTAGGTTGATTATGACTAGAAACTACCTAAAAAGACCTATGTATTGTGTTGTGACCAAATGCAATAATTTAATTGTGATTGGACAAGTCTACAGAAAGAGGACATGGTCATAATTTAGATCTTGTCTATTAACTAACACCTCATCTTGGTTAATTGTGTGCCTTATTTTTTTATCTAGGTTTATGTGACTATTTGTTAAGGTCGACTGATAAATTATGTGTGCCAATATGCTACATGAAAGACTTGTAAAACACACATCTTTTTTCCTACACTACAAACATAATAAATTTCAAATTTCAAAATGGGGGAATAGGGTTAGGGGAATAGCTAAGCTACCCTAAAAAAAACTATGTGTAATCTGAGTGTTGTGTACATATCCCAAATAGGCCTTATTTTGATGTAGTTGTCCCTCCTAGGGTGATTATATGATCCATGATTTTGTAACTATATGAATGTAGTTAAAAGACTGATTGAAATGATTGATAATGGATACCTTTGATATAAAATAAAATATATTTAGACTTGGCATATGACTATTAGAATGTTCTAGAATTGAAATTTGAAAAAATAATAATCTTTTGCTCACTATGTAGTAGAATTTTCAATTGAATTATAGATTGATCAAGTTGTGTATTGAGTGACCTTGATGTGCTTATATAGGGGAATATTTAGAATATTTTTGCTAATTATCTTTACAAAAGGTAAAAGATAGATGTTGTGAAATATATTGATTTAAAAAAGTGACCATTGGAGTGTGGGGAAAATGTTATACTAGTGGACAAGGTCACAATGTGGCCTTATCTAGGACCTAGCATGGACTTGTCCTAGAAGGATAAAGAATGGTAGAAAAGGTCTGACAAGAACTTGTAAGTTGAATATGGATGAATTAGACTAAAACAAGGATGTTTGTATGATGTTTTTAGTGTTTTTAAGATAATGTAGGATCCATTATAGATTATGAGTTATCAAAATGGTGAATGGATAAAGTAGGGTAAATATGTCAAGAATAAACATTTGCAAGCATTTAATGATTAATTTTATGTGTTTACCTTTTCTACCACTTTATTCTAGTAATGAAATAAAGTGAAATTACTAGAGTAAAGTAGAATTAAACTTAAGTGTGATTACACACTTTATTTTTGAATGTGAATCTTGATTTTGTGATATGATTAATGCAAAACCTATGACAATGCCATTAAAAGTAGTTATTGTTTATTTTTTAAACTTGAAAATATAAAACTTTGAAACTTGAATTTTGAAAAGAGAGCAAGAAAAATATCACTTAAATGAGTACGAATATTAATTTTCCATATAACTTGAGAATAGAGAAGTGATTATCCTCTTGTTAAGGAATTTGGAGAAATGATGAACCTATATAAAATTAAGAGTGGTCAAATCTCAATTTGAAAACATTTGAATGCTTTTGAATTGGAAAGATTGTATGCTCCAACTCACATTTGGCTATGTAGAGTACTCTATAAAATATTTGAAGGGGTAGAACCACCAACCGTGGCTTGGTACATATAAAAATTACAACCATAGATGTTGAGTGTCACTAAAATTTAACATGGCCCAATTGAAACATGAAGATTAATTACATCACTATAGATGGATCTAGATTCTGTTTGAAACTTTGCAACTTTAAAACTTAGAAATTTTTGAACTTGAAAATTTTGAAATTTCCATATAGTAAATTGAACATGAATGAGTATCATGGCCCATGTAATATATTGAATTGATATTGAGTGCCAATTGAACTTTGTAACTATTAAAAACATATAATTATTTGAATAAATCCACACTATAATTCTATGAACAAGTGCACATGTATGTTACATGTCCCCATAATCTAAAAATTCTAACTCATGATGTAATTTTTAAAACTATACAGTGCCATAAATCTAAAATTTACTCATGAATAATTTAACTCTTAAGAAAATCTCATTGTGATGCCTCACTTTTTATATGAGATACATATCCTACAAGTCACTTTTATCAAAAAGTAATTTTAAAGTAGATTAAAGATATAATCATGTAGTAACACTTTAAGTTTTGAATGTTATTTCATCATAGTATTTGAATATAACATTTAATTCATATATGTTAGATAGATATATTGTTGAGGAACATAAGCATCATGTGAATAATATTTATCATGGAACAAAATTAAGAGTAGAGAGTAGGAGTAATGCATGATGTGAATTATGGCACCATAATAACAAACAATAAATATACAATCGATTTCATACAATGTCAAAAAATTTGCATATAGTGTCACACATAGGGCCTAAGGCCCAACATAAGGAACATGTGAATGTCACATAAACACATAAGGACAAGGGCCACATGTAAATGGCATAATGATTCTATACAAGAAAAAAATTGAATAAAGAAGGCCAAGGAACACACATAATAAGTAAGTTATATCTTATCATGCAATAAAGTAAGAAAAAACATAAAACAAATAGAATTAATCTATATTCACCATATGGATCCATTTGATTATTAGTAAGTAGCATTTTCACATAACATAATGTAAAATATGAGTGATTAGAAAAACATATGTATGATATGTAGCTTAACATGGTAGAAAGGTTGTGGATAGATATAACTTATTTGAATTATTCATGAAGAATGAAGAGATGCCCCTACTTAGTAAGGTTGTTGGGTAATAATGGAAGCCCAACATCAAAAACATATAGAAATATGTCCTATATCACATTTAAATACCTTGTGAAAAGCCATGTGTATTTAAAATTAAAATATGTTATCTACCTAAAATAAAATAAATAACATATGGAAAGAAGTGAGCTAGAAATAATTGAAAAATGTTTGTTAGGTCTTGATTTTGATTTTTTTAATTTTCTTTGGAATTTTTGCCATATTAATTTTATTTTTTTTTGAATTTTTTGAAATACTAGATTTAAAAATTGCATAAGAAGTAAGGATATTAAAATATAGGAAGTGTAATGGATTATAAAAATCCTCAACAAGGTGTTAAAGCATAGTAAGATAAGAAGGAAGATAAGCCATATGCACCCGGCATATGTGTAAATGAATCATAACAATGTGGCTCAAATGATTAAGATAGATAAGAATGTACATGCTCATCATGGGAAATATAGATATGTAATCATGTAATTACAATGAATCCATAATATGATGGGGGATGCAATACTAAATATGAATGGCTATTGAAAGTTTTTGTAAGATTATTGTTTTGGATTGTTATAATCTATTTTTAAAATCAAGAGGGCAAGTACTCAAAGTGAAAGTAAATCTAAGAGATAGAATGATGGTTAGAATTTGGGATAGAAGAAGTAGCAATGATGTAAAGTAAATAACCTATGCACAAAAAGAGATATGTAATTATAATCCAATGATCACATCATGGGCATGCCTATGTATAGGCCCTGTTGTTATAGTAGTTTTTCATTTTTTCTTTTTAATTTAATTAACTTACTAAAAACTTAATGAAATGCAAGGTATATGATGAATACCTAGAGATATAAATATGGTTATGCACCACTTGATTCCATTGAATGAGGGAAACTATTTTTGGCATGGAATAATAACCTACACACAAGAAGACAACATGGACAAAAATAGATTAATAGATAAATATGTGAGCTGCATGGTTAGGAACTAGTCCCGCGAAGTTATGAACTTCCTCAAGTGGATGTCAGATCACTATTTTCATAATCAAGTGGATAAATAAACACTAAAATTACAAAATATAAATATGTGATAATAATGATTATTATGATTTAATCTTCATTTAATCTATCAATGTAAGCAAAGTATTTATCCCAATACATCATAGCAGCATTCACATCCTCTTGTATATCATCAAGTTGGTCATCAGTGGCTTCAATTAAGGGAGAGTAAATAATGGCACCAAACGATAACTCAAATTCTATTTCACTCTAGTTGGTGAAAATGAGTTGAGATATAATGGTTAGATCAGTAATATTAATGGTATCATACACAATTTTGAGTAGAGTCATCTACATAATAATGTCATGTTTAAAAGTATAGAAAATTAGAATGACTACAGATAGAGTTATAAGATAAAAAGGTAAAGGTTTTAAAAAATAGAATATAGTGGATTGAATTAGATCCTCTAATATCGGTGTTGATTCTATAGAATCGGTGCTAATTTAGATGAATCAATGTCAATTATATCTAAACTGCACTTATTTAAAATACTAAGATTTTTAGGGTGACAAAAGATGTTGGTAAGGGAAGTAGGGATTTATGTTGTGCTATATGATTGGGATAACTAATAAATTATATAAATATAAATTATAAATGATAAATGAAATAAAATAAGATAAAATTTACCTTGAACCGAGTTGTAAGTAGGATGAATTTCTTCCTACGGATGCAAGCGATCCTTCAAGCTCATGATGTTAGATGTGGATTGGGTATGGTAGAATTTTGGTAGAGTAATCATAAGGTTATCCTTAATTCTTATAAAAAATTTAATTAGTATTTAAATAACCTAAATTCATGGTTTTTGAGCCAAAGGGTTGGATGGGTATAAATGGATCGATTCTAATCGAGAAAATTGGTACCAATCATAGGAGAATTGGTAATGATTCACCCATTTTGGCACAAAATGGTTTTATCCATATTTATTTTATTCCAACCATGGGAAATTTTTGGTTTATGTTCATGAGGTTATTGAGTACGTGGCTATACATGGATAAGGTGGTTAAAAGGTTAAGATTCCCTAGGTTGTAAATAGATTAAGGTCATTAGGGAGGTAAAATGGTAATTTATGAAAACAAATTACCAGGTGGCTAATGATAAATAAATTAAAGTTTAGGATAGGGATATTTAGGATAATAAAATAATAATAAGGGCCTATAACACCAAATAAATTATATATAATATACAAAAGTATAGTGTCAGTAGTTTCCCCTTTTTGTGGAGTGGTATGTAATACCTATCGTGAGACAAAAACTAAGAGAGGTATAATACCCTAGGTTTATGTGAGGAGGTATCCCCCCTCAAACCAAGAGCTAGTGGATGATAAGGAGATGGTGATGGGTTTGAAAAATGGAATAGTGGATGGAATGGATAGATAATAAATAGGAGCTAAGAGTATTGATGCATAACATAAAGTATATGTTTTGCACTAACAGGATATAAGGTAATATAGGCAAAAATCCCCAAGGAAAATACCATAGTAAAATACCATAACTATGAAAAAGTAGCCTTAAATGAAAGTTAAACAAGAGAACAAGTGATAGGGTTTGGTTGATTGAAGCATTTTATGTGTTATACGGTGTGTGCACTACCTATAGATAGTTATTCACAAAAGAAAATGCACTCTTGGGACCCATAAAGGGGAGATACCCAAGATAGTATATGTCTTACATAGGTTATGGGACCAATAGGGGGTCTAAATCTACAAACCTAAAATGGTATAAAACAAATAATAAGGTAGGTGTGGTAAGGTACTAGAATAAGGCTATGGAGCAAGACTAGATGTATGAAAACTATAAGTAGTGAAAAATAGGCAAATTAATGCTAATATAGAATGAATTGGCACTGATCTACCAAATCAACATCGATCTAGAATAGATTGGCATCGATCCAAAGTTAGGTATATAAGAAAATCCAATATGGAAAGGGCTCATTTTCTATCATGTGAAAATCAAATGACAAGTGAAAATTAAATGATAAGTGTGACGTGAATTACAATAGAGGCTATCGATAATGGTTTGAGATGATGATGACAGTCATAAGATGAGGTAGGCCTTGTTATTTTCTAAGATTTTAGAATGTGTTGAGTTTTTTTTGGCTTCTTAGTGTTAAAGGAATATGATAGGATTAGGGTAGTATGATACTACATAATCATCATCAGTTCTCATGAATTGACAATGATTCAGTGGGAATTGACATCATTTCATCTAAAATAGTGTTGATCTAGATGAAATAGTGTTGATTTATAATGGATTAGCATCGATTCACAAAAAAATTGAAAGGATAGATTAAAATGTCTAGGAGTAGACTAAGTAGATTTATAGGAAAGTTTAAATATACACTATTATAGATGCACGATCAAGTGCCACCTCTATTGGAGTGGTTATAGGATTGGCTCAATGATAATGATTGGACACACATGGAGGATATAGGATTAGAAGGAGTACATTACAACCATCACATTCATCAAGATACAGCGTATTGGTCACATTATTGAAGTGATAGGACATGAATACTAGGATATTTTAGCTACCCGTAGGGGAGATGATGATTACGATGGAGGACATATATAGGATTTTATGACTTCTAATATAGGGAGTTATGATTGTATATATATGTATGAACAAGGGTATGGAGTAGTATCGACATGACTATACAGTGGGTATGCTATTGATATTACTTTTGTAGTAGGTGTTTTTATGTTCGAGCTTCCATATGAGGCCGATATAGAGGGGAGGGGTATTTTGATGATGATGATGTTAGCCATATCCTACTACACTCTCCCAAACTCTAGTGAAGGTAGGTTCCCATGGAGCCTTACAGGGGTTATTTTTGATATGTTAGAGTATAAGATAGTCTTTGCTTGGGCTTTGACTTTATTGGTGCAATTATACAGGGAACTGTGAGGGTGGAGGACCCAGATGAGTATGGACTAGATGTGATCATGATTTTATAGTTTTGGGAATATAAACACATTATGGTGGTGTGTCCTATTAGTACCCCATGGATACGATGGTATGAGACTGATTTTAATATTACCTTCCTATAATGGAAGGCAAATTTAGTTTGATACTATACATATGGCATGACTTGGGACCTGGAGTAATATCGAGGGGTCCTTGAAGGGATATGGGATGGAGATATTACATGTATTCCTTACCTCAAATTTATTGCATGGCATGGATTAGATGTCAAGCTAGGAGGCATCCTAAGGGAGACGTGGGTGAGGAGGAGGAGGAAAGTGTATGTTGAGGAGGATGGAGGAGGAGAGGAGGAGATGGGATAGGAGGGGGAGAGGGGAGAGGATGGAGGAGAGGAGGGGGGAGAGGAGGATGGGGAGCTAAATATCATAGGTACTATTATAGAGAAAGATACATTGAGGGCCTAGTATATTACACTATAAGGATAGGTGGTTACATCATAGGGAAATCTTGCCACTATGTAGATTGAGTGAGATACACTACAAATGAGATTAGATATACTATAGGTGGAGTTCAACACCTTATATTAGATCCATGATCTATTATTGGAGGCTTGATATAGCTATCAAGTGGAGAGGGATAGCCTATGGTGTGGGGATGGAGGTGCTTCAGGATAGATGGTTATAGGGGTGGTTGGGCCTAGCATAGGGTAGGTAGGTACTGTGAGCATAGATAGGTATAGGGATCTAGTAGTAGAGATATAATATTATGAGTAGATTATACTAGATATACATCCCAATATTCCATGATATGCCACCCATTTATCCACATAGGGTATATCATTTAGGCAGACTCACATAGTGTCAGTCAGTGTAGGGAGTGTATCCCATGAGGGTAATCAGAGGAGAGACTAAGATAGAGGAGGAGATGGGGGAGGGAATGGGGGCAGAGGTGATGGTGGAGTTGTAGGGAACATTTAATTGAGTAGGATCCACTTTATTAATTAGCTCATTATTATATTTATTGTATTGGCCAGAGAGCTACAGAGTTTGTATATGGATATTTATGATGTATATTTGGTGCTTTTTGATATATATAGATTCATGATTCTGATTTTGAGTTGTGATGTTTATATTTTCTATGGAGTTTATTTATGGATTATGGATGTTTATGGCTTATGTTATCATGGATGCGTGTATTGAGATGATGTGATTATGGATTTAGCTAATTAAATGATGTGATCGATTATGTATTTACATTAAAGTGTTTATGGATTATGATTAATATGGATGTGGATTAGTTTATTTGATGTATGGATTTATGTGATGTTCTTATATAAAAATGTTTATTATAGATTTGAATTAAATTATGGATTATGAATTTATAATTTTGATTAGATTTATGGATTATGGACCTTTATGTGATTATATTAGAATGTTTATGGATTATGATTATGTTATTATGGATTTGAATTTGATTATTAGATTATGGTTTTTTTATGTTATGGGATTAAAATGTTTTATGGATATGATCACGTTACTATGGATGTGAGTTTGATTATTAGATTATGGTTTTAATGGATTATGGGTTTAAAATGTTTTATGGATATGATCATGTTACTATGGATATAAATTAAGGATTACATATTTCATGTTATGTGATTTATGGATTACAAGATTAAGATATTCTTATACCTTGATTAGGATATATGTGTCAATTTTTTTTTAAATAATTAATTAGTACTGATTTGATTTACAAATGGTTTTATTGCTTTTTATTGGCTCATATCATAACCCAAAAAAACCTCTTGAAATTCTTGTGTGTCCTTATTTGACTGTTAATAAATATCCTAATAACCTTAGGTCGACTATGTTTAGGATCTATTGGTTTGAGATGAAAATCACTAAAGATTTTCTTTAGTATTTTGATAGAAAGTGGATTCTTTTAAGAATAAGATTCTTTCACCTTGTATACCCAAAACTAAGGCTGACCTTAGAATCCTTTTGTGACAATCTATATAGATTGATCAAAGTGATAAGTCAACTAAATTAAAGAAAGTTGATCAATACAAGAAGCTTTCTTGGGATATTTCATGTCTACTAGCCATCCTTCAAGGGAGTGGTACATATTCTAAGAGATGATTTTTGAATCAGTTGTCCTTTGAGGGAGCGGTCTACACTTTTGATGTGTGTGTGTGTGTGTGTTTTTTTTTTTTTTTTTTTTTTTTTTTTGTGTGTGTGTGTGTGTGTGTGTGTGTGTGTGTGTGTGTGTGTGTGTGTGTGTGTGTGTGTGTGTGTGTGTGTGTGTGTGTGTGTGTGTGTGTGTTTGTGTGTGTGTGTGTGTGTGTAGATTTATCATTGTCCTTAAAGGGATTAGTCTATTGTTTTTGCCTATTTATAGATGTTTTTTTTTATCCCATTGTTATTATTTATTTATGGATTGGCCTTAGGCATCCTAGAATAGTTTCCCAAAGCTTTGTTGCACAAGATAATTCTCAAAATGAGGTAGTGAAAGGGAGGGATTTATAGAAATAATTATTTGGGGAACCTTCCCATTATAGGCAAAGATTTTCCAATTAGAGCATGTTATGAATAGAGCCAGGGTATTCATATTCAAAGTTAAAATAGATAATGTTTCTAGATAACCACATGTCTTTATATATCATTATTTGGTATAAGAATGATAGGGATATGGTTTTATTGAATCAAACTAAAATAAAATAAACTAGGTGGACCAAGGTGATTAAGACTTAATAATAGTGGAAAGGATGTAAATACAATGCATTAAGAGGATATTATTATGGTTTTCCATCAAAAGAGTATATATTTATGGTTGATAATATATGGTCTAAGCCAATTTGGAGCAAATTTTCCTCATTTACTTTTTTCCATATTAGTGGCCTGTTTATTTTCTTTTAAGACAAGGTCACTAATATTAAATTCATGTTATTTTAAATTTTTATTATAGGTGTGCTTTATTCATTCTTGATATACATGGATATGGTCAAGGCTAGCCAATCGATGCTCATCCAAGTGTTCAAGTTGGGCCAATCATTCCTAATGGAAATCATCTTTAGAAATGATATCTTTAAGGGAGGTGAAAAGGGAAGGAACCTAGACCTAAAGAGGAAGTATAGCTTCGATACCATAGATTAGGGAGAAAATAATATCACTCATTGGGGTTCAAATACTAGTTCGATAAGCCCATAAGGCAAAGGGAACATGAAGATTCCAATTCTTTCCTACTTCATTAATGACTTTAGTTAGGATTTTGATAAGAGTTTTATTGGATGCCTCAACTTGTCCATTATCTTATGATTAATAAGGCAAGGAGAGCTTAGCTTAATGTTAAAAGAATCATAAAGATCATAACCTCTTTTTTTTTAATATTTTTCATTGTCTATGATAATCTTATGAGGAACACCAAAGTGAAAAATAATATATTGAATAATGAATTTAACAATTTTGTCTGCCTTAGTTGAGATAAGAGAAATAGCCTCCACCCACTTAGTAAAATACTCAATGGTGGGAATGATAAATCCATGATGCTGGGAAGATTTAAGATTAATTTGACTTATAAGATCGATCCCCCACTAAGAGAATGGCCAAAATTCTTGTACTACCTATAATGCTTATTGCTGACATTTTACACATTTATTAACATATTCACAATAATTTTGATTTAAAGTGGGCCAATAATATCCTAATCACAATATTCTCTTAGCGATGGTGTGGCCACTAAAATTTCCACCACATGAGCCATCATGAGCCTCTTTGATAGCAAGGGTAGCTTCATGATTTTAGAGACAATGAAGAAGGATACCATTGAAACCACATTTATAGACAACACCCCTAGTATGAAAAAACATGTGATGTGATGCTGAAAAGCTCGCTTGACATTTTTTGATAGAATTGGAGGAATAATCCCCCTTGATAAATAATCAAATATATGTGCATTCCAGAGATCTAATGGGTTTTCCTCTACACTATAGATGGAAGGAAGATTAATTTTGGTAAAATAAGGTTGATTATCATTGTGAATAAGGATGAAAAACTTAGACTCCTAAGAAGAAGATGGGATAAACAAGGTCAAAGAAGCCATGGTATCCATAAACTTGTTAGTTGATCAAGGAGTAGCTTCGATAGAATAATGCTCAAAAGTGGTTAGTAAATGATCAGCTAAAGTTTTATATTTTTTAAGGGTGTCATTATTACATTAACATATGTCCTTAATCATATTGACCACAAGCTAGGAATCACCATAGATATTAATTTTTTTAATACTTAAAGATAACGTGGCTTGGAGACTTATGATAAAAGCCTCATACTTTGCCATAATATTAGTGCAGTCAAACTCAAGTTTAAAAGATAAAAGTATAGGTGTCTACCTAGGAGGGATTAGGATAATTCTAGTTCCCCCACCATGTTCACACTTGAATCCATCAAAGAATAACTTCATTTGATATTGCAAATCTGTTTGAGATGTGGAGGCTATGGATTCATTCATGAATTCATAGTTAATTGGTTGATTATCAGAAAGAGGTGCCTCAACAAGCTATTCAATAATGATTTGACCTTTAACTAATTTTTTGATGGATCAATTCCATATCAAATTCCACCAAAAACATAATCCATTTCGCCATTCATTGATACTGATAAGGATTTGAATGCATAAAATTTAGGGGATCGGTGTTCATGATCACATAAGTTTTGTGATTGAGTAGATAATGGCAAAGCTTAGAAGCTATAAAGACTAGATCCAGGAATAACTTCTCTATGTGTAAATATGTCTCATATTTAACAAGTGTGTGAGTGATATAATAAATTTCTTACTCTGTATATTGCTCATCATGATGTGCCAGCATGGCTCCTAGGGCATAGCCCATAGCATAAATTTACATGAAAAATGGTTGCGCTTATTTTAGGGGAATGACAACTAGTGGTGAAAGAAGGTATATTTTAAGAGCATTAAAGGCCTTTTGACTACAAAAGTCCAAATTAAAATGAATAACTTTTCTAAGGAGGTGGTGGAATGGTTGACATTGATTAGATATCTAGGAGATAAAATGATGAATGGATTGTAATTTACCTTGTAAACTATGGAGTAGCTTAAGATTAGATGGGGGTGGATTTATAAAATGGCTTTGATCTTAACTAGGTAAACTTTTATCCCTTGAATAGAGATGATAAAGCCTAAAAGCTTACCTGTCAAAACTCTAAAAATGCATTTCTTAAAATTTAGATGGACACAAAACTGGATTACGCAAGTGAAGATTACTTTCAGCACTGAAAGATGATATTTTCATAATTTTGACTTATCAAGGAGATCATCCACATGATCCTCAAAAGTTTTATGGATAATATCATGGAAGATATAATTCATGGATCTTTGATAAGTGGTTCCTACATTCTTTAGTTTAAAAGGCATAACTTGACAGCAAAAGGTTCCCCAGGGAGTAATAAATGAAGTCTTATATTGATCTTATAGTGGATAAGGATCTGATTATATATAGAGAAACCATCCATAAGTGATAACATTTTGTGACTGGCTATTAAATCCACTAATTGGTCAATATTAAGGAGAGGGAAATCATCCTTAAGACAAGTGAGATTAAGGTCATGAAAGTTAACACAAAGGTGTAGTCCCCCTATGGGATTTATAATAGGGACAATATTAGATACCCATTGAGGGTAATTGATAGGTTAGATAAAGTCAACATATAGGATACGTTGTAAATCTTCATTAACTAAGAGTGTAATATGAGGGTGCATTTTTTGAAGCTTCTACTTTATAGGTTTGACATCAGGAAATGTGACAATGTTATGAATGACTATATCAGGATTGATACCAAGCATGTCACTATATGATTAAATAAATAGTTCACTATGATCTATCAAAAATATAGTGAAACCTTGGTACTCCTAAGGATCTAAAGATTTACTGACCTTGACAATTTTCACAGTCTCATGAGATCCTATGTTAATGTCAATAGTAGCCTCATTTAATAGACTAGAGGTTTATAATAGGAGGGATTTAAGTAGATGGGAGTTCTCTACATCTAAATTATTTAATATTGACTCATCATCTTGGCACTGAAGAATAGGGATGGTGGGAAAATCTTACCTTATCATGTGTGGGTAGGATAGAAGAATGGTTTTGACTTCCCCATCACATTAAAAGATGGGAGGGTCTGTGGTGATGGTATTAACTAAAAAAAATGTTTGGGGAATATAAATGATGTCATCTATCAAATAAGGGGTGTTGGATGGTGAGAATGGCATGTCTTATTGAATAATAGATAGAAGAGTAAATTTTGGGGTAGTTTTATTATTTTTATTAAAATTGAGTTCATTCTTTTCATGGGGTTTCCTAAAATCTCCTAAAGTTACCTCGTGTGGGCTTTGTTCATAGAATCTTATGCCAAAACCCTTCCAATCACATTGTTGTAGGTATGTTCTCACAAAGTGGGGTTTATTTAGGAATGAAAAGTTTGAGGTAAATGGTTTATCATGGGTTTGGTTAGTGAAACCAAAAGAAGGTTGATCAATTCCCCCATAGATCAAATGAGTGTGGACGAAAGGTAAACTGAAGGGAATAATCTCTCCTAGATTAGGACAATATGTTTATTATTTGTCTAGAAATTCATATTCCTGGGGAGTGGGGGGAGTTTTGATCATCAATAAGTGATACTTGAAACATGGAATCAATGGATTCCTTTACAATAATTGATGTAGGGATTGTCATACTAGTTGATGCCTTGTTGGATGACAATGGGATTGCATTTTGTAAGGAAATTAGAATGTCATTTAGTTAAAAGTTAAGGTTACAAGTCTTAAATGGATGGGGATTAGTAGGGACATTGTGTATTTTACCCTTGTGATTTAGTTTAATACATCGATAAAATTTGGAGGGGATGCAACATAGGTCATGTATCTCAGGATGTCCTAATAGCATGTTGCACTAAAACTCTCATATTACATAAAATAATTTGGGTAGAGTATGGATGCCCACTTGGATGGAAAGGATAATCATTCCTAATGTAGGGTCCACAATATCATTGAATGCTCATAAAATAGTTAAGGATTAGGTAACAACCATTTCACATGATGTAGGGATTGTCATACTAGTTGATGCCTTGTTAGATGACAATAGGATTGCATTTTGTAAGAAAATTAGAATGTCATTTGGTTGAAAGGTAAGGTTACAAGTCTTAAATGGATGGGGATTAGTAGGGACATTGTGGATTTTACCCTTGTGATCAAATTTAATACATCGATACAATTTGGAGGGGACAAAACATAGGTCATGTATCCAAGAATGTCCTAATAGGATGTTGTATTAAAACTCTCTAGATAAAATAATTTGGGTAGAGTATGGATGCCCACTTGGATGGGAAGGATAATCATTCCTAACTTAGGGGCCACAATATCATTGAATGCTCGTAAAATAGTCAAGGATTAGGTAACAACCATTTCACATGATTTTAGTTGTTTAATTGCATGAGAGGAGATGATATTTATACTTGCACCATTATCAATCATTACTTGTTTGATATGAGATTGATCAAATTGGGAAGTAATAAATAGTGGGAGATCTTGGTCATCAAGATATAATGATGATATTTATAAATCATTAAATGTTATGGATAATAGCTTTAAAGTGATGCAATGAAATTTGATAGAGATTGGGGTTCATCATCTTGTATCTTGATGGCCTGCAAGGCTTCTATCATAGCCTTGTGATGTTGCAAAGAGTTTTGGATAAGTTCATATAAATAAATCTTGACCGTGAACTGATGAAGATGATTTAGAATGGATATCTATATTAATTTTGAAGCATTATTATTTTATGTTTTCTTAAAATAAAAATTTTAGGTTTTGGAACAGGCATTGTATGACTATTTATGGTAGGAGTTAGGGCTTTTACAATAGTCACTTTAGCTTTATCATGATTATGGGTCTTATGACCTTGGGTTTGGGATTACATAGTTATGTGGATTGTGTCTATCTAAAACAAAGTGTATTTATTTTGTTTTTAGACTTGTCCACATCTAAAGGGTTTAGGAGGGGTTGATAGTGAGCTTTATCAGATATTTTATCTTCCTTTGAAGCTTGTTCTGATACTGTTGGTAATATACTAGTTCTTGAGGTGGATGTGACCTTAGTAGTTTGACTATGAGGATAGTCATGATCCAAATGTTCCATTAAAATATCTTCTTCTAATAAGTTTTGAACCACAAATTTTAGTACATTATAACTTTCTATATCATGACATGTTATTTGATGATATGTGTATTTCCTATTTTCTCAATGACACACTGGTCTCTGAATATGAGGGTTAATGGGTTTTATGGGTGGTAGAGTGATAAGGAAGGTTTATAAAATTTGATCAAGGATCTTAGAATAAGACACCTTTAATAGATCCTAATTAGGCTTTTCAATTTTTTGAAGCACTAGTAGGTAAGTTGCATTTGACTTCAAACCTTGATATTTCAAATTAGTTGTTTGAATATTCCCTATAACAGGTACTTTGTGATTAGGATAAGCTATTACACCTAAGCCTTGTGGATAGTAGGGTTTAAAGGGTTATGTATTGGCATTATCATAATGGGAAGATCCCTTTGTGATGGTACATACTCCTTAGTACAGGATTCTATGATGGTGGACTTTATTCTTGTCAAAGGATGGGGTCCTAATATAGATTCTTTAGTTCTAATAGGTGTTATAGGCACCTTCCCATTTTGAATCTAATAGGGGTAGTAGGCATATTCTCTTTAGGGAGTTCAATTCTAATAGGAGGATGTTGCAAATATTTTCCTCATGAGTCCCTAAGGTTTTTATTCTTGATACCTATAGCCTTTCCCTTAATTTCTTTAAGATTTATTTCTTCTCATGTTATGATGGGAACTGGTCTTGAGTTTGTTTGAGGTAATGTAATAGTGTCCTTAGGGGGTAGTAAACTAAAAAGGATGGGTATGTTACACATAGGTATTGAGATGATATAAGGAATGGTATTCATATCTTTTGGAATATCTAAATAATCCTTTTCCTTAAAATCTCCTCCCTCCTTTATTTATAGTTGCTCATACTAAATGTTTTCAGACAATGTTTCCTCAAGTGGATCCCAAATAATGAGATTGGAAAATATTGAGTGAGTTTTTGGGATAACTTCACTTAATTTAGTTGGTTAAAAAATGTCTCTCATAAGGATATCATGGATAAAACTACCACCAACATATTTAGGTAGAAGTTGGTGATGGATTGTACTGATCACGCTAGTCTCATGGTTTGAGGTAGATCCTAAATCAGCCTATACAAAATTAGACATGGAAGTGTGATTAGGGAATGACTACCTAAATATGTTTATAGATTTATTAGGGAACACATTAGTATTATCTAATTATAACTCCCCTTGATCAATAAGGTTTTTTGCTAGACCCTTGAAATAGTGGCACCTATTAACATCATGACCTATTACACGGTGGAAGTTGTAAAAGTCATTTTCATTAAACTAACTAGACTTAGGATGAGAGTCATCAAGAGGTCTCACCAGAGGAAGTTTGTTGAGAGATGCCTTTAAGAGCTTTTCTAAAATATACATGTATTATTCTCCTAAAGGTGTATATTATCATGGTGGAAAATGTGTTAATGGTTTTTGGGATTGTACCTGAGAGGTAGATGGCTTAGATTGGCTTTTTGTTTGTGGGGGTGCTGATTTTAAGACTATAGAATTAGCAACTCCTTTGGTTTTATTATTTTTATTCCCTTTAGAGGGATCAAGTTTGAATTTTTTACTATGAAATTTGACTTTCCCTTCTTCCAAATCTCTAATTTATAGTTTTTGGGTCATCGAAAAGGCCTCATCAAAAGTTTTGAAAGATTGCACCCACAATGTTAATGAGATATGTTTAGCACATGCTCTTCCAAATAATTCAATTAGTTTGGATTGTGGAAGGGAAAAGGTAGTTAGTTTATGAGACTCCTCCATCTAGCCATGAAATCAATGATAGACTCATCATCAAACTATCTGATGGCATAGATGTTAGTGATATCCACTTTTCTTAAGATGTTGATAGAAAAGTGATTGAAGAAGATTTGGGATAGCTGAACAAAAGATAATAGGCAATGATGAGGGATAAAATTATACTAGCCTAGGGTTGGTCCAACTAGCAACATGGGAAAGGTCCTAATAAGAATAACATCATCATGAGCTACAAGATAGCAAGTATGTCTAAATGCTTGAAGATGTTGTTGAGGATCCTCATTATTTTTTAACTTTGTAAATTTTAGAAGCTCCCATTATGAAGGGTATGGTCTAATGGGGACATTTGGGTTAATAGGTTCATTACATATTTGCTCATAATTGAGCATATTTTTTTCCCAAAGGCAGAGGCCTCCAAATTAGCCATCATGTTCATAAAGATACTCATAAGGTTTAGTTAGGTATTGTATTAAGGAATACCCCCTAAGACATTCTATTTTGAGTGTTGATATGTCAAAAATGGAGTGGAAAAGGGCTGGGATAAAGGGTAACCAATTGAGGTGGTCATAATTAGTTGAGATATTGCCACATATTTTGGGGCTTGTAAAGGTATATAAGTGGACCCAAGATCTTGTGTGGGAGATATGTATTGGCTGGTTAATAGGATATATTATTGAGGAGGATGACTTATGAGGTTTTGATATAAAGGTTGAGCCTATATATTTAAAGGTATACTAGTTTAGATAGGTAGAAGAGTTATTGGCATTGATATAACTAATTTCTTGGGTGTCATGGTAAGAGGTGGAGTAAATTTAGGTTGAGGTGTGGTGATGTTTTGAGCTTGGGTAATAATTAGGGATGGACCACTAGATGTTACTAGAGGTGGATTGCTTAAATTTTGCATAGTGTTGTTGTCAAAACTTGTTGAGGGAGGATTGTTGTGGGAGGTTACCATAGTTATAGTGAACCCTTAACCTTCCTCTAAAGGCATGCCAAAATCATTCCCAAAAAATTATAAATGGGGGAAGTAGAATGTGGATAAATTTGGTGCTAAGGTAATGACTAAGTGTGATTAGATTGCTATCCAATATGGTGGTGAATTTAGGATCACCCTGAGTATCATACTAGGGAATACCCTCCCCCATGGACCTAGGGGAGGTAGGAGGACTAGGAGAGTTCTCCATGGACAAGGATGAAGATGGGGGTTCGATTTGCTTTAGCAACCACTATCATGTCAAAACCATGTAGTGATAAAGGAAAAATCAAGAAAAGAAAACAAAAAGACACACAATAGTCTTTTTTATTATCTGATATTTAGTGAAAAATAAAATCACACATGCTACAAGATGTACCTAAAAATATTTTACTTTTTAATAAATTAACTTTAAAATGTGATAAGAAAAAAAAGGTTATTGAAGGTCTAAACTAACAACAATCTAGAGATGGTTTCAAGTTTGTTTAGGCTCAAAATATTTATCTAATAGAATCAATATGTGATTTGGTATTGGGGACAACCCCCTCACTTCACACATCATAGTGTAAGGGTGTCAAGTGTTAAGCTAGTATATATCAAATAATTAGGGTTTATACTCAGTTAGTGTATTGAGTTAGTTCTCCCTTTGGTGATGAAATCCAAGTAGGATAGCTAGTATGAAGGTTACCACCAAGTGATGAAATCTTGGTTGGTTCCCTTATATCATTTTTTGATGAGTTTATTATGCAAGTAATTTTATGTGTGTGGAAAGAGGTGATTGCTATGATAAATTAACCACCTAGATTATTCTATATGAATTTCCTAAGAAAGTAAAAATGGATGCAGTTATTTTTAACCTTTAAAAGGAAAAATAAAAATAATTTTGGATTTTTCTTTTGAATGAAGATGGAAATCATGAGAAAAGGAGAAGAATGGATAAATTCACAATGAATTATAATAATAAAAATGAGACCTTAGTGGTCTCATCGGGTGTGCCAAAATGTTATAGTATTTTTTCATTTTTTTATTTTTTATTTTTAATTTAATTAACTTACTAAAAACTTAATGAAATGTAGGGTTTATGATGAATTCCTAGAGATATGAATATGGTTGTGCACTGCTTGAATCCATCAAATGAGATAAATTATCTTGGGCTTGGAATAATAATCTGCACACAAGAAGATAACTTGGATAAAAATAGATTAATAGATAAATGTGTGAGTTGCCTAGTTAGAAACTAGTCCCAGGAAGTTATTAACTTCCTCAAGTGGATGTCAGCTCACTATTTTCATAATCAAGTAGATAAATAAATACTTAAATTACAAAAGATAAAGATGTGATAACAATAATGATTATGATTTAATATTTTTTTAAGCTATCAATGTAAGAAAATTATTCATCCCAATAAGCCATAAATGCTTTCACATCCTCTTTTATAACATCAAGTTGGTCAATAGTGGCTTCAATTAAATGAGAGTAAACAATGGTAAGTGCTAACTCAAAGGCTATGTCACTCTGGTTGATAAAAAGAGGTTGATATATAATGAGAAAATTAGTAATATTAATGACATCATGCATAATTCTAGGAAGAGTCATCTACATAATAATGCCACATTTAAAAGGATAGAAAATTAGAATGATTGAAGATAGAGTTATAAGATAAAAAGGTTTGGGTTTTAAAAAATAGAATACAGTGGATCGATGTTGATCATGTAGGATCAGTGTTGATTTTGTAGAATCGGTGCCAATTCAAATGAATCAGCATTGATTTTGTCTAAATTGCACCTATTTAAAAACTAATATTTTCAAGGTGACAAAAGATGTTGGTAAGGGAAGTAGGAATTTATGTTGTGATATATGATTAGGATAATTAAGAAATTATAGAAATATAAATGATAAATGAAATAAAATAAGATAAAACTTACTTGAACTGAGTTGTAGGTAAGATTAATTTCTTCCTATGGATGCAAGTGATCCTTCAAGCTCCTGATGGTAGATGTGGATTGGGTGCAGTAGAATTTTGGAAAAGTAATGCTAAGGGTATCCTTAGTTCTCTTGAAAAATATGAGTAGCATTCCAAGAATAAAAATTCATGGTCTCTAAGCCAAAAGGTTGGCTGGGTATAAATGGATCAATACCGATTGACAGAATAGATGTTGATCGTAGGAGAATCGGGCAATGATTCACGCTTTTTGGCATCAAATGGTTTTATTCATATTTTGTTTGTTCCAACTACAGGAAATTTTGGGTTTATTTGCATGTTTTTTGAGTATGGGGTTATATGTGGGTAAGGTGGTTAAAAGGTTAATATTCCCTAGGTTTTAAATAGATTTAGATGGTTCAAGAGTTAAAATGGTAATTTGTAAACATAAATGATCAGGTAGCTAATGGTAAATAAATTAATCTTTAGGAAATAATAAGGGCCTATGACATCAAATAAATCATATATAGTATACAAAATTATAGTGTCTACACCTGTATCATTGGGATCATACTAGTCATCTATATTATTAAGATCAAAATCATCAATACAATCATTAACATAGGAGATAATTAACTAATTAAGTGATGCTAGAAATTGTGAGATGCCATTTTGATTATCTTTTGTATTTTCATATGATATACTTATTTCATTATAGATTGAAGTCTTTTTTTAATATTTTCTTCATTTTTATGATATTACATCTTATTTTGAACTAGAGAATGATCATGTATTATTGGTTGAACATTAGGAAGAGGATTATTGGTGTTTTGACTTCTTGAGTGGAAGATGTAACCATAAAGTTTGCCTTATCTTGTTCTTATATGCATGAATTAAATATATTACTTGAATCATTAGACTGTTTAGGGGTATTTTTAGTTTGGACATTTATTCATGAGAAAAAAATTTAAAAAAATGATTTCTTTATTATCTTGAATTTGTTACAACTTTTATTTTGGTAATTACTCTTTTTATAATCTTGCTTGCTCTAAATTTTTTTTAATCTATTCTTGTTCTGAATTGTACTTTTATATCCATATGTTCTATTTGTGTTCTTTTTGCATTTATTATTTAGGATATGAAATATAAGTGAGTCACTTAATATATTTATCTATTACAGGATTGACACTATTAATAATACTTTATATATTATTCTTCAAATCCAAACAATTATTTGTAAGATGCCCATGATATCTATGATATGCATAATAATAGTTTGATCTTCTTTGAGGATGCATAAAAGGTAATACGATTAATTTTGTTTGAATCATTTCTCTTAGAAGCTCACTTGAACTCTTATTAGCCTTTTACATATTTTTTGAAGCATTAATTAGAGATGTATGTTTCTTGTGAGGCACATAATAGGTAGATGAAGATACATTTACAATAGAATACTCTATATTCTTTGTATATTTATATTATTTTCAAATGATATGATATTTTAAATGAAATATTGATTTTTCTTTTGCAACTTTTCTATTGACTTTTGTATAATGATGATTTGATCTTGAAGGGATTCATAAACACAAACTTTGGGTATATTTTTTTAAATAGGCATATAAACACCATCAAGAGGTGTGGTGATAGGTTTTTACATTGGTTTGGGAGATTCATTGAATATATATGAGTTACTTCTTGCTGATTGATAACATTGAAATAACTAGCAAGAGATGCACTATCATCATGTGGCAACTCTATGTTAATATTATGGCACTATGGTGCAAGAGTAGCATCATGTGAAGACAAGCATGAAGATGGAATAAGAGCAACATTATAAGATGTAAGAATTGCATTGATTTCAATTGTAGCTTATGATGTGTTAATGGAAGAGGAAGGAATTTCATCCTCATTGGTTGACAAAGGGGAAAAGCTATGACATATAGGCTCAATATATTATTTATAAATAGGAAGAGATAACATAATTATTATTAGTATCCACTTTAGATATTTAACATTGATTTTAAATTCTCTTATCAAGAAACCCTCTTTTGAAAAATAGTTTGAACTTACTTTGATGGATTTACCTCAAAATGTTGCTTTATTTAAGACTTGAATTGCTCTTTTTGCTCTAATTATTAGAAGGTAAATTTTAAAAAGATTCTAGAGGTGAATTTGTTTTTATAGACTCATGTTCCCAATATGTAACAATATCAAATTGTCTATTCATTTTTAGATCATAAAATTCATAATCATCCATATATTCTTCTTCCATAAGATTTTTCTTATTACAATTTTTCCATTTAGTATCATAAGAAAAAGGCACAAGATGTACAGAGAACAAAGAAAATTGACTAGCCATAATATATAGAATGAATTTGAATACAAGAAATGCAACAAAGAAAACACTTAGTGCTATCATGTAATCTAACATGTAAAAAAGAGTTAATGATTATGAATATAATACAAGGAAAAATTAAGGTATGAGGGTGACCTAGGCAAGGGTTTGAATGATTGTGTGGGATCTCAAATATACTTGCTCAATCATTGATTAGCGTCAACCCAATATTATAGATCACTAACTAGATAGACAAATATTGCTTTTAACCCATTGACCCTATTTTTTAGGGTATGGTGAGAGAAACTTTATTGGGAAATATAATACTCTTAGGTGCACCATAAAACAAATAGCTAAAATATGCTTCTTATGGTATAAACAAGGGTCTATAGATGTTTGGAAACTAAACTTCAATTTTAGTGTCATACAATGGATCTAAGTATTCAAGTAAACCCTTCACCCCATGATATCTATAAAAATATCACTATTTAGCCCTTCATGGCAGTCACTAAGTAGTTTGAAAGTTATTGGAAAATAATTTATAAAAAGACAAGCACAATCATATACAAAATAAATATAAATAAAATTGAAATATTTTTGTGTATAGATATCAACAAAATTTGACTCTTGGTTAGAATAAAGAGCTTTAGTATCATATTTATCTAAGGTGATAAGATAATCTCTTCGGTGTTAGGTTGCTTCAAGGTTTAAGAGAATTGCATTATTATGTGTCAGATTTATATCCAAGGTCAATGGTTATTTTCTTTCAGTGTCAGGATTTTTTAGAAATTTGAATAAAATCCTAAGACAAAAATTAAACAAACAGGTAATGTTCTAAGAAAATAGCAAGTTTACCATAATGTTTAGTCTATTTTAATTGAATGAACTCAAATTAACAGATCTAACTATTGAAGTTGATATTAAAATATCATACAAATATAAAAGTTATTTTATATAAAAATTAGAAAAAAATATTAAATAGGCCTATATATTAAAACCTCCCTAAAAATATCTCATGATGACTTTGTAGGCTTGATAACTAGAAATTGCTTGAAAATACATATGTATTATGTCATGATCGAATGCATGAATTTAATATATGATTGAACGAGTATGTATAAGGAGGACATGGCCATAATATTGCATTTTCTTCTTACTGTGGTTACATCATAGTTGACTGTGCACCTAATTTTTTGATCTTAGTAGATATGACTATTTATGAAGGTTGACTAATAAATTGTGTGCTGGCATGCTGCACAAAAGACCTACAAACAAACACAATAAACACAATATAGATCAAATTCCAAAATGGGGAAATAGGGTTAGGGGAATAACCATGATACCTTAAAAAAACCCTATGTAATATAAGTGCTACCTACATATCCCAAATGGGTCTTAGGATGATGTAGTTCTCCCTCTTAGGGTGATTATGTGATTCATGATTGTGCAACTATATGAATGTATCTATAATATTAATTGAAATAATAAAAAATGGATACCCTTGATCTATAATTAATTATATTTATAATTAGGTTATGACTATTGTAATGTTGTAGAATTGAAATTGAAATAAATAGTGCACTTTTGCTCAGTGTGCATTAGAATTTTCAAGTAATTGTTAGATTGACAAAGTTGTGTATTAAGTGGCCTTGATGTCCTTATATAGGGGAATATTTGGAATATTTTATTTAACCAAATTTATAAAAGGTGTAAGAGAGCCATTATGAAAAGTCTCAATTTCAAAAGGTGACCATTGGAGCATGGGTACAAGGTTGCATTAGTGGACAAGGTTGTAGTGGAACCCTATTTGACCTAGTGCGGACCTATCCTAGAAGGACACAGACTACTGGAAAAGGTTTGAAATAGGCTGAGATAAGGATGTATGTATGATATTTTTCAATGTTTTCAATAGAATAAAGGCTCTCTTATATATTATGAGTTAGCGAAATAGTGAATGTACCAAGTAGGGTAAATATGTTAAGAATCAACATTGTCAATTATTTAATGATTAATTTTATATGTCTAAAATGGTTTTTAACCCATCAAAAGATTCAATGTTAACTTTATTGTATATAAGATTCAATATCATGTTCACATGGTCTCTACACCAATAAATTTGATGCTACGTAAGTGACCTAAGCCACATAGTTATTTACAAATGCAATAAAAGAAATCTATAATATAATGCATATTTAGACCTTTCAAAAGTGAGGATCACTCAAATATTTTATAAGAAGAGTCTGAGTGCATGATGTTAAGATAAATTACATAGTCTCAATCATAGATAGCATGTGACCCAAAAAATGCTTGAGTATTAAATGACACTCATGAAGCCACTAAGCCAAAATCTTCCATGGAATCAACATTTTCCATATGGTTAATGGACCCAATGGAGTCCTAGACACCATGGAGTTCATTTTTAAGGAAAAGTGTTTTTTTCATGCTTAAAAAATAAATGATTGAAAACACAAAACTAATTTTTTTTTTAGAATATCCAAAACACATTCTACTCACCCACATTATCAAAAGTTGACAAACTATGTGACATAAAATACAATATGATGAACAAGCACACGTGTATATATAATACATATTCTAATGTGCATGTAGTCATGTGGTAGCTTATACAACCATGTCAACCCAACTCATTCAAAATGGTCTACAGGCTCTCAACAAGCCTATCACTCTCTAAGATAACGTAGTGGGACCCAAAACTCCAAGGCCCAAAAAAGATGCTCGAATAAGGTGAGGTGGGTTCAAGTAACCATGATCTTGAACAATTAAATCTTCATGGTGCTAAAAATATTTTTGGATGATTTCAACCAATCACAGGGCTTGATTCACACTTAAGTCATAACTAAAACATATTTTTGATGTAATTCAATGTCATGAAAAGTGCTCAATCAAAAATAATATGGTCCCCATATGACCTCCAAAGGGGTCTAAAATATCTCAATTAATCATCCTAAGGGTAGAGTAACCCATATCCATTGTCAAATAATAACATGATGTAAAAACCCTAGGAATCATTATGGCATCCTAAAAATGTTGTTAACCCCTCATTTTAGATTTAAACTCAAATTATGAAAATGGTAAAGAAGTGTTAGAGAATGAATTTTCTATATTCATCCCTCTCCACCTTCCTCACTCCTAGATGGCTACCATTAATGGGGTCTCCAATTAGCACTTTTGACTTATTTCATTCTCAAAATTATGATGTGATACAAATGTGTGAGGGCTCATTTTACAAGTACCTAGATCAACAAAAAGTTTCTAAGTGGTCTTGACCTCCTATGGTTGTTGAAATATTGATTTGGGAGCTTCAATCTCATTTTTGACCATTAATGGTCACTAGCAAGATTTAATAAGGAATTTATTTTTATTTTTCAATTTTGAACTTTTATTTTCAGTTCATGCATAAGGGGAAGGAAAAATAACTTGGGTTCCATTTTGGGTCCACTCATCCTGGGGCTTCAAGAAGCCAATAACTATTTTAAAATGTCTAAAATGACTTTCTTGGGACAAAAGTCGTGTATTTTGAAAATGGTACAATTTTAGGTCCTAAAACCTATTTTGTGTAGAAGAGGATAAAAAATATAGTGGGGTCCCTTTTAGGTTCCCCTCCCTCTAAGTCTCTAAGTCTCCAAAATCATTTGCACAAAACTGGTATAGTTGTTTGTCAAGGTTATGGTTTTAATTTCAATCTGTATAGGAAAAAAATTTAGTAGGTTTAAATAAAATTATATTTAAAATAAAATTAATTTATTTTTAAATTGTGTAACCGATATGAAACAGTTAGGTGGAAATAAATGTTAGTTTACCACCACATAGCCAATGTCATGGTAAGGGGTAACATTGTGTGGCTTAGCCACATGATTTAAACCTTAACCCCTCATAATTAGCGCTCAGTGGTTAGTGCCTTTCTAAAATGCCATCCCCTTTGGGCCTTTTCACCATAATGTATGGTCCTATGGGGAACTATTTCTAAGTTAATAGGCTTGCCCCACATAAACTTGTTTTTGCCCTTCCAAAGGATTTGTGTGTGTTAAAAGTGATCTACAAAATGCAAATTTTCAAACATTCACCCTTGCTAAAGTGTAGACCTCAAAAATTATGATATGAGAGGTGTTGGGTCTCAAAAATTGTCAAATTTATTATAAAACTATTTTAGGATCAATTTTATCTCATTTTTCATGTTTAATAATTATGCAAAGTATTGGCATATTATAAAGGATATCTAGGTAGAATTAGAAGTTTTAACTTCAAAAATTTGTCTTTCTTTCCATGGCTCCAAAAATTAATCCATGAATTTTTTTAGATTCTTACTAGAGTCTAGTTTTTGAAGAAATTATTTTTGGGTGGTTTAGGTTGCATTAATTATACATAAAATTTATAAAACTAGAATATACTCTTTAAGGCCTTAATCTAAATAAGGAGTTTTACAAATTTTCCAATCAAATTGTGAACTAGTATTTTGTTATGCATTAAAAACATGTATTTTTAGATATTATAGACATAAGTACACTTTAATTTTCATAATTAAATTATTTATTTTGATTCTTAGTCCAATAAAAAAAATTAAGAGAGTAAAAGAGAGAAAGAGTCTTCACACTTAATTATAATGCCTATTACAAATTTTCTTTTGCTTTACACATAAAGCAATAACTACAACTGAATACTAAATTATAATGACTTTCAAAATAGTCAATAAATTTTTTTAAAATCATTACAAAAACATTAAAATAAAAAGTCTTCAATTATAATCAACATACAAACTATAAGGCCAACTAAAAGAGGGACTCACCTCGCATCTATTTTCCATCATAAAGTGTCTTCCCTAGTCACCCCCAAGCCTAGGACTCCCATTTCTAATCATAGTGACATCAAAGGTATGAGGTAGGTCAAGCTTATCAAGGTGATATTTGGTTGGTGGTTAGAACATTCAACTAGGTGACTCAATTATAAGGCTGACTAGGACATCTTCCATTAGATACTCTCATAAACTAAATAAAAACTTTCAAGAAAGTCAAAAACACCATTTCAAAATAAATAATATCAAAGGCAAACACACGAATACTCCAACCCAATAAGGCTCACCGACAGAGAAAGAGAATGTGGAGATGCATCCTCTTTTCCTACCACTTATCTTAGAAATAGGAATACCCTATCCTAGTCAACCATGTCAAATAACCATGTATGATGGCATATAAACCTGGTTCCACTAGCCACTACCATTATTCAAAAATAACAAAAATAAGATAAGTAATTTAAGCGAAAATGGATAACTTAACGACATCAAAATGAATCAAGAAATGAATTTTTAAAATATCCAATCAAAATAGGAGGCAAGGTATATCTCAATAGCACAATTGGGCATAGAATCCACATGGTAACCATAGGCATAGCCATGGCAAGCAATAGTGAAAATATGGTATGTCAAGTGGCCCTACACCTCTTGAAATCAAGCTAACAAAATGGGGAAACTTACATTTAAAAGTAATAACATAAATAAAAATAACAAAAAATACAATGGGAGCCTACCTCGGGTTCTCTACTTGGATCAACATAGTATAATTCATATTCCAATGGTTGGGTTGGTTGACCTCCTCACAAGACAAGATCTCTTCCTTCTTCCCTTAGCTTCTCCTTCTCTCCTCTATCTCTCCTCTCACTTATCAAATTTAAAATGGAAAAAATCCTCATAAATGAAGGCTTCCCTTCCTCATATAGGAAAAACACTCAAATCTATTAGCTAATGGGAAGGTTAAACATGCCCCTTCCCTATCTTTAGATTTTGGTTGAAAATTCCACACAAGTATTAACTCCTCTTACTAGCCCATGTGGGAAAACAAGGTATGTCTATACCTCTTCATTGCTCTCACTATCCCATGCCATAAATGATAACATGGGCTATCTTGTGGCCTTATCCACACTCCAAAAAGGTCTTACTCTAACCTATAGTCACTTCATTATTACTTGCAAACTTGGTTTAAAGTTTGCATCTAAGTTTTGGTCAAGGGAACCACTTATGTGGCTTAAAATTACTTTATTGAGTAATAATAATATTAAATTACCCCTAATTTTTATAACAAGAAGTATGAATAGTGTCCAAATGGGTGAATACTATTAGGAGGGACAAACAAGTTCACAACTCATGACTAGGTCCATATATGACACTAGAATTGGGTTTGGATTTTAGGAAGTCAAGTAGTCATTACACCACTATACCAGTGATAAACTCATGTTTAGTTTAGTCTAATATTTTTTTATCAAATTAAAAAAATCAATCTTGACTAATTTCCTTAGTATTTTCAATAAGACAAATGTATATGTATAGGCAAGAATCTCCTACAAAGGAGGAGTCAACGCCAATCCCTAATACTACTCCATTAAACTTATCATTCCTCTATATCTCTCTCTCTAAGACCTATCTAAATGTGTGATTATTCACGTACTCATGTTATGATAGACATAATAATAATTATTTTCCTAAATACAAATACATTTGTTCACACATGTGAGCACTAACACAAAATATTTCTAACATTCCCCTTAGTGCTAACATGGGGAAACAATCATATATAACAAAACTTTTTTTTATAAAACTTTTTTTTGGACTAGATACAAATCCATCAAGTTGACTCTTTCCTGAACTAATTTTTTGAATTATTAAGATCCATAAATTTTCAAAACTGTCTAGACCACAATCCATACTGAGTTCACCTTGAAATCCTTTTTACCCTGAAAAGGTGATATTTTTATATAACATGATTATTTCACAAATAACACAACATGGGTTTATTCATCACTTCACATAAAACATTCAAAAAAATAACAACTAATGCCACTACAAAATCGCATGGCTTTATTGCTAGTGGCTTGATGAGAGGGCATTGAATGTCATCTAACCTCCATTACCTGTGTCCTCTAATATGTTGCTACTTACTTAGCATAATAGGAATTAAAGCTTAGATGTATGAATTTTTTGAGGAGATATCCACCCCACAAGCTTGACAAACTATTGGATGTCAGGTTCCACTAAAAATGTGTCCATGAAGGTTTTTTTATTTTTATTTTTTATGACATAAAATGACTAGTTTGACTAAATGATGACATATATTGATTTGGAATATAGACTTAATGAACACAAAAATTCAACTACATTCATAAAAAATTAAACTTTTAATATAGCTATAAGCTATTTTTATAAATTGAATCGATGAGTCACTATATAGACACACATGTATTCTATAACCAATAATTAATTGACAATTTATTAAAAATGGCATACTAATATATTCTATGACCACTAATTTATTATCATTTTTCACAAAATGTCATAATAATATATTATATAACCACTAATTAATTGATGTTTTATTAAAAATGTCATACTAATGTTTTAAATAACAAATATGACTAATGTTCTAATAACTTTATGCAAGAGATACTATACTTATAATGATATTTTAATAACATTAGCCAACTAAGGAATCACTATATAAACTAAGATACCATAAAAAGAGCATATTTTATAAAACTAACCATAGATTTAAGACTTTATATGCATAGAAGCACGACACAACATACAAAGATGACTTAGCCTACACCTATGCTTTCTGATAGCTATAAAAATAATATTAACTATAGAAGAAACACTATATATCAGATGAGGTTAATGGTATGCATTATTACATTGGGGTGAAAGAAAAAGATTGAAAATAGAGAATGGATTCAAAAAAATCTAATACATAAAAGAAGTCTCAGTGATTCAAATCATATTTTACCTCAAGTTGACTCATACATGTAAATCAATCAACTTATCAAGATGAAAAATGGCAAAGAAGAATGGCTAAGTCCAGGTGATGAATGGTATGAGGTATCTAGTAAAATGTAAAATAAATGAAGACCAATGTTTTAGTATCAATTGGTTACATTTTGATCCTACAATGTTGCTATATTTTCTTGAAGCAAATATTCTATTTATGGTTTACTGGGCACAACCCACTCTTAGTTGGTATATTTTTACTAATATTTTATTATATCTAATAGTCATGATAATGGAAAAATGTGCACACAAATTTTTTTTATGGAAGCATCAAATTCTAGGATTGATTATAATAGCATGGCACTTGAACTATAGAGGTATACAAGAATCTCAAATACTTGTGTAGAAAACCTCCAAGTCTGCATATAAAGCCTTATTAAATTCCTTAACCTAACTAAATATTGTAAAATTATACAAAAATAAACCTATGTTATAAATTTTTTCATAGATTATTCTATCATTCATAGGAATGAAGAACAATACCACTTCCCCCTTCACACTTGTTACTTTATTAAAGAATTGGATTAGATTGTTTTGATACCAAACAATGTCTTGGTATCCAATTAACACAATGAAATCTTGATTATTTTATATAGTATTATTCAATTAGATAAATGTATACATATAGGTGAGAATATCTTACAAAGGAGGAGCCAACACCAATCCCTAATTCTACTACATTAAAATTATATTTCCTCTATTGTATTTATTTAAGACTTATCTATGTGTGTGAGTATTCACATACTCTTATTATGAAAGACACAATAATAATTATTTTCCTAAATACAAATATATTTGCTCACACATGTGAGCAGTTACATGTAATTAGTCATGTACTCTTATAGTGATGGAGTGGAGTGGAGGTAAGATGAATGAAACTATTTTTGAAAAATAAGGGTGGGAAGTAGAAAGGGAGTTGTAGAATGAGGGAGAAGTAGAGGATCTAGATCTGAATCTGGATGGAAAGAAGATTACTAGGAACAGCACTAAAGAAGGACATTAGATAATTGTGGGGAATGTGTAGGTTCCTATCATTTTAGGTGGGAAGGACAAAAAAATGTGGGTGGAATGAACTTTAGGTAGTTCAATCTCTGTACTTCATTTACTAAAATCTCAAGAGTTAAATCCTTCAATAGAGGAGGAGAAAATTTCATTCATCATTTTGAATGAGATAGTTGAGAGGGAAAACTTCAAGCTTAAAAATTCCTTGATTGGGAAGTTTATGGGGAACTACCCAAACATAAACATGGTTAGAGAATGGGCAATAAGGAAATGGAAGGCAAAAAAAACCATGGATATTCTAGCCATGGACAATGGGTTTTTTTTGTTTTCTTTTCTAAACCAGGAAGACTATAATATTCTACAAGGAGGACCATGGTTCTTGGGGAATCCAACTTGGTGTTAAAAAATTGGAAGTCGGGTTTTGAATCTCAAGGAGACATTCATACTACATAGTCATTTATATTTAGGTGAGATTACTAAGCTACCCCTTAGAATTTTGGGAGGAAGAAATATTTATAGGAATAACCAAGGCTATTGGTCAACCTATTTCTATTGACATAGTCACTAAGTCAAGAAGGAGATTCATTTTTCTAGATTCAATGTCAATGTTTCCCAAGATACTACCCTTATCTACTCTATTCAATAGAAATCCAAGTATGGAGTGTAGATCCAAGAAATTCTTTATGAATGGGCCAAGAAAATGTACCAAATGTGACAAACTTGGTCATAACTCCAATAACCATCTAGGTGGTAAGGAGATGAAATGGATGAGTAAAGGAAAATAGAAATATGGTCAACTAGAAGTCATTACTTTGGAAGCAAAGTAAAATAAACATGAGTTAAAATAAGTAGTTGAAGAAGATCAATAAAAGGAAGAGATCAAGGAAGATCAAACAATCAAAGATCCCTTTGATTATATGTTAGTCATGGGAAGTCTATAGGAACTTAGCCTAAAGTAAATGATTTCAAAAATAAATAATAAATACTAGGAAGGAACAAAATTATAAGGGATCTCCTAAGCAGCAAGGATTCAAAACACATTAAGGAAGTGAACAAGGGAGAGGTAATGGAACCAGGGAAAAGTGAAATAGGGACACACCAAGACCAAGTAGTTAAATCTCAAAATAGTGTGTCAAGTAACTATGGAAGAAACACCATAATCACTAAAGAATATTAAAATAGGAACAAATATCAAAAGAGTTAGACTCAATCAAAGAGAAACCTGAATCAAGGAAACAACAAAGGAAGTGGCTGAAGGAACTTGCAAGATATTAGAGATAAGTCATTTTTATTCAATACTTAAAAAAAGATCAATATTATGGGGTCTAAGAAGAAATGTAGAGGAATAAATATTATTATAACAAAGGTTTTTATATAAAATATAAGAGGTAAAAGAGCTAATAAAAAAATATTAGGTTGGTTACTAAAAGCAAAAGATTAGGGGAAAAGACTAGTTTTATCTCTATTTATTCCTATTGTCACCAAATATTTCACACTATAAGAGGGTGTTTAGGTCTCTTCTATATTTTTCAAACATAAAAACACTTCTAGGTATGTGGGTGTACTTATAGTAGAAGTAAGCCTCTAGATTTAAGGGCTAGCTCCCTAAATGTATCTTGAAATGCTTATCACCTAACTAATGTTTGCTTGTGAGGAAAAGAGTTAGAAGCTACATTAAATGAACCTAATCTAAGGTTTTAATGCATAAATATTATTTCCATATGACCATCATACTTATATCATAATGAAACAAGGCATACAAACTAGCTTTAAAGTCCTAAAGGATTCTAACATGAGTGTTTCAATATAGATGTGATGTGCATGAGAGCAACACAAATTAAATGAACCAAAGGGTGGAATGAAAACTCTAATAATAATAATACACTTAAAAGGAGTCTAACACACTTTAATACACTCTATATGACCTAGTATAATAGGAACTCTTGCTTAAAAGTGAGAGGATAAGGGAAGAAAGGATAGAGAATTATCACTAACTCCACCATACATCACTTTGCACACTTAAAAAATTGTTCATGAACTCAAAACTAAATTTGAATTAATTTTCAAAGGTAAAATACAATTTCATTCTATTATGGATTCACCATACATGGTGTGGTATTATCTTAGAAGAGTCAAAATCGCTGTTACTTATAGAATTGGAGAAAGAGGAGAAGAGAAGTAAAGAAGTTCAAGGGTCACAATGCCACAATGTCAAGGCATAAACCAGTTATATTCTAGAATAATGGAGTGTGAAATAGACCATTAATTTATCCTTAGACAATTTTCCATTTAAACTATGAAAAACTCTCCAAAATGGCATAGAGATTTTTCAGCTAGCCTTTGTGAAACTGCCTTCATCAGGGATCATCTCTCAAGATTTTAAAACTAGAATAGGGAGAGTTGACACATATGTACTATCTTAGGGAGGTTGAAAACATGCTATGATAGTTATAATATGTTCTCATAATTTCTATCTATATTTTAGACACTTGTATCACCATCTAAAGTCATTCATTGGTCTTTTAGGCCTCGTTCTTCACATTTATCATCCAATAAGCCTTTAGTTGCTCAACCAAATCTATGGAAGAGGTGTTAGGACACCTGTCTATAATAACTCTAATTTTATTTCCATTAATTAAACCTTAGAAGGTCCCAAAAATAGATTTCTCACTCTCTCATATAATAGTCATTATTTATCTTTGATCTTTGTCTAAGACTACTTGTGATGAATGGTGTAGTAGGGGCATTTCCATACCCATTTATTGTATGTGCTTTCCTATGAATGCAAGGTTTATGATATGATCTTAATTTTCTTTAATTGTGGCATATGAGTCTGAAGTATTTTCTTTACCATAAAATCTTTTGATCTTACATGTCTGCCTATATGGCATTTCCTTGCCACATTTCTCATTTAATTTTAAAATATGCCTATTTTCACTCTAGACATGTGTCTTCATATCATGCCCCCTAGAAACTAATAAAATTTAATTTTTTTATCTCCTCAACCTATTTTCACTCTAGACATGTGTCTTCATATCATGCCCCCTAGAAACTAATAAAATTTACTTTTTTTTATCTCCTCAAGAGTCTCCTAGCCTTAACTTTCAACATTGTCCATTGATATTTGATCTACATCAGAGATTATGATAGTTGGTAGCCTTACATGCCCTTTGTGGACCCTATTGTCAATCTCTATATGATTAAGCACACTTATGCCATGTGGTGTCCCTACATGTAATCTCGGCTCATTGACTTATTAACCTCATGTGAAATATTGATCCCCATTTATGTAGTTAAATGTGTGTCATTGATATTTGATTTGTGTGATCAAACACAGGCCATGGATCTACTATAAATTCATCATGATCATGACACTTGGAACCATTATGTTCATTCTCAAGATCCTCTAACTTACTAAATTCATGTTCACCATCTATATTTGATTATAGAATTAAACATGCACAGTTGATCCTTGATCTTGACTCATTGACCCCAATATTCAACATGGATCATCGATCATATTTTTTATGTGGGAATATGCACTATCAATCTTGATCTAAGGTCTTTGACTTATTGAATTCACTATCACCCATGTGCCATCAATATTTGATCTGATTGAGTGAGGCTTTGACACTTGGCAGCTGAAAGGCTTATGAACTCCATGATTATATTTATTAGATTCCAAATGGCTAGTTTTTATAACTTAAATTTGATGTTTCCCACTCTATCCTTATGGTTCATCTTGAATATCCTCATCTTATTTAAATAAGCTCTTTCAACCATGAAGTGATTAGAGCTAGGCAATTACTCTTTTTCAATGTGATGATTTTCTCCATAACACCTGTAGGTGCCCATGCATGGTGGATGACTATGCATGGAAATGTAGGAAATGACTGTTTGGCCTACCAAGGCTTTTATGAACCATTGAGACTTTATGTAAACCTCCTTCATATTTCTAAATGTTCAAATACCATGGAAACATGTACTTTCATATATAACTCTAAAATGACCCCTAAATGACTCAAAATGACATAAGGACTTAAATAAACCATGACCAATGCTAAAAACATACACAAAAACATCAAAAAAACTATGAAACACCCTATGACATTATAATAGACCCTTGTATAAGTTTTTGACTATAAGGGGTTGACCCTTTTTTGACTTGTGGTCAAAAATAATCAACACTATTGGTGATTTCCTAAGTGTGGTATGTTTGCTATGTTATGACCAATTTCCTAATCCTATCCATTAGGCCATGGAGTCACCTATACAATATCTTTTACACACAAATTGCCTTAAACAACACACAAAACATAAAGGAAAGGCACACAAAATAAGACACACTCAAAATAAACACACATGTATTCAACTAGAATACTTAGGGAGCACAGCACACTTGAAATCAAAGTCACACCTAACCTAATATTTACAAGATTAACCTTCAATTCCTCAATATCAAGGTTTATACCATTCACAAGGATAGGCAACTTGTCTCCATTCATCCTTCCTAATTGGAAGGATTTACTTTGTTTACACCTAATGATGATATATGGTCCTTTCCATAAAGTGTCAAATTTTTTATGTCTCCTTGGTTTTGCTCTATCTTCATCCCATTTTAACACTATGTCACCCTCTTGAAATGTTCTTAGAGTTGCCTTCTTGTCAAAATACCTCTTCATTAATATTTGGTGATACTCCATAATCTGATGAGATTTATCTCTAGTATCTTGTAACTCTATTAATTCTGGTGACCTTAGTTCTATTGTAGTATTCTTAAGCAACTCTAATTGATGTTCCAACTCTAAATCAAGTAGCTCTTATGATATAGATAGCCTAGCCTCCCTTCCATAGATAAAAATAAAATGATAATTCCCTATTGACCTCTTGGGAGTAATCCTATCAACCCATAAAGTTGCCTTCAATTTGTTATGCCAATCCCTTTGATTATATTCTAAAGTCTTCTTGATGATTTTGATTAGATTCTTGTTAGTAGACTTATCCCACCCATTACCTTGAGGGTAGTAATTGGATGAGGTGCTTAAGTATATGCCATTATTATTTGCCCAGACATTTGTCTTAACACCCATAAAATCAAATTCATTATCTAAAATAATGGTAGAAAGGGTATAAAATCTTGTTATGATACTCTCATATAACTCCAAAATAACATTCTCATTATCTTTTTTCAATTCCACCACTTTAACCCACCTTGTAAATTAATCAGTTGTTATGAGTATCCATTTATGACTAGTACTTGATGGGGGGTTTATCATGCCAATGAAATCAAGACCCCATTGCTTGAAAGGTCGATCTACTTGGATAGGATTCAAAGGAAGGGTCACAAGCTTCAATTTTCCTACAAAAAATCACATTGTACACACCTTCTTACCCAAGCATAACAGTCCTTGAAGACGCTAGGCTAGTAATATCCTACCTTCATGATCTTGGTGTCTATGGTTCTTGGAGAGAAATGACCTCCTATTGTCCCATCATGGAACTTCTAAAGCAACACTCCAAACTGATTATTATTAATGTATCTCAATAGCACACCATTAGTATCTTTTCTAAAAAGCATACAATTTACAAGACAAAAGGGAATAGTTTGCAATCTAAAATATCTCCTTTATTATCTATTCATACCATTAAGATACTCACCACTTTGAAGGAAATTAATAACATCCTATGTCCAACTTTTTAGAGGCAAGGAACCAGTTGGTTAGGAGTAGTCATGGTTGACTAGAGCCTCTTCCTTTGACTCATGGAGATATGAAGCTATATGTTCACAAAGGCCTTTACCCCTTATTAACTTTTTCACTTTTATATCAACATCAAATTCCATTACCTTAGTAATCCACCCTACCCTCTTTTCACTCAGGTCTTTACTTAAGAGAAACTCTTTGGTACTAGTATGAGAAACCATAATGTGAATCTTGTTGTTTGAAATCATATGCCTAAACTTATTTATTCCTCTTACAACATCAATAATGTATTTCTCCAAAAAGGTGTAATTGACTTCATAATCTTCTAAACCTTGACTAAAGAATGCAATTTGTTGTTCCACACCTTCATCATTCTTTTACTTTAGCATGGCTGAGATAGTATCAAGGTTAGCAAATGAATACAACATGAAGTATTTATCAAAATTAGGATTCACAAGAGTATGAAATTGTGTAATTTCATTCTTAATGGCTTCAAAAATGCTCTTAACTTTCTTATTCCAAGAAAAGACTTGGTTTTTCTTGAGCATGGCTATGATAAGTTTTGCCAAAGATGCAAAAGCAAGTATAAATATCCTTTAAAAAATTATCTTACCTAAGATAATTTGGAGGCATTTCTTATGTAAGAGAAATGATAGGCCTTAAATAGCCTCTATCCATTCAAGATTGATAGTCAAACCATATTTAAAAATAATATCTCCTAAGAGCTTACCTTTATGGATAACAAAGATGCATTTTTTTAGATTAAGAGATACTCCATACTACCTACATATTTCAAACACTTGATGAAAGTGTTGTATATGTTCATTATCATCTTTAAAAAACACTATTATATCATCTAGATGAATCAATAACATCTCATTAATCAAACCTTTAAAGGCCATGTCCATTGTTCTTTTAAATGTGGCACCGACATTTGACAAACCAAATGGAATATTGCTATAAGAAAAAGTTCCCCATTTTGTGGTGAATGTTCTCTTAAAATTATCATCCTCATTCACTATAATCTAATTATAACTTGAATATCTGTCTAGAAGAGAAAAATGTTGATAACCTAAAACCATTTGTAAAATTTGATCCATTGAAGGTAAAGGATAGTGATCCTTGAGTAATACTCTATTAAGATCTCTAAAGTCCACACAAAGTATTATATCCCCATTCTTATTTCTAATAGGTACAAGGTTATCCACCCATGTCAAATGTTTGATAGGAAAGATAATTTTAGATTCAAGGAGTTTGGTAAGCTCCATCCACATGAGTTGTTCAACCTTGGGGTTGATGGGCCTTTTTTTTACCTATCAAATTTAACCCCAAGTTCCAATTCAATGGTATGGTGTACTAGGATAGGATCAAATCCTTTTAGGTTCTTATACTCCCAAGAAAATATTTCATGAAACTCTCTACACAAATCAATGAATATTTGCTTCTCTAATGTAGAACATACCTCACCTAATTTGAGAATTTTGTCTTTGAAAATCAAGAATATTTCATAGTTCTTATCTTTTTTAGACATACTCACCATTTACTTCTTATTTTTATCATATTCATTGAATATACTTTCTAATCTCACCAAGCCCTTAGGTATCTTGTTTGTTTTTAGTTGCATAATCTGATTATCAAAAAGAAATTGGAGTCTCTTTTGATTTCTTAAAGAAAACTCAGACTCATTTTGCAAGAAATATGCAATGTGTTTATCACTATCAGAAACTTTTCAAGACACCTCATTATCAAGTATGGAAGGTCTAACAATGATCTTAATGTGATATTTCTTTCCCTCCTCTTTTATGGTGGTTGGTGTATCAAACTAGGCTCCTATGGTAGCTAGTCTATCAGCATGATTATTTTGCTCTCTTAGAACTGATTGAATGTTGAATGTCTTGAATCAAATCCCATACCCTATGCTTATATGACTTGAGTAAAGGGTTTTTGATATCAACCACATTCCTAACTTGATGTACATTTAATTCACTATCTCCATATACTCGTAAGTTCTTGATTCCCTTTTTCCTTTCCCATTGAAGGCCATGAATCAAACCTTCATACTCGGCCACATTGCAAGTGCAACTAAAATGAAACCTATATGAAGCATAATATTATTTTTTGGTTGGGGAGACAAATGTGACACTATATCTTTCACCAATTTTACTTTTTTAACCATCAAAAACCATTTTCCACATCTCATCATCCTTACCTCCTTCCTTGACAAGTAGGGGTGTTGGTATTTAGTCTTTATGTATAAAATACACTCCTAAATCAGTTTCCTCAATGAAATCATAAGTATCATGCTCATAATTTTTTATGTCAAAATCATCCAAGAACAAATCAAAAATTCCCTCAATTTTATAAGATCCATCATCCACATTAGGCTCCTCCTTCTCATGGACAACACAATTCAAGTTATAACTTATTTCAATGTAAGTCTCAATGTGAAACCTTGTAAGGGGTTGAGTTATAATGATCACCTTGCTTCCATACCTTATCCTAAAGTCTAATAAGGACCATTCATCTATAATATATCCACATATCTTGGATGTAAAGTCTCTTGAAAGGCAGATTGCAAAGTGGGTTGGGAGATCAATAACAATTATCTTAAAGGATAGGAAAACTAGGATAATCATGAAAGAAGACCTTCAATTTTTTGATCAATAATATTGTCTTGTTATGTGTATCATCTATTTAGAGTACTCCTTTGATATGAGGCTCATATTTTAGACCCAATTTATTAGTTACAACTTTGGGCATGACTAAAGTAGAAGCTCCACTATCAACTATGCACTTGTGTACCAACTTATCACCCACAATGAGAGTGAGATAGAATAGTGGAGGTTTATCATTTCTAGTATATGGTTTAGCAATTGTGTTGGGGGAATTTTCAAATAAAAAATGACTATGAATTTGACTTGTAAGTGAGGGACTAGTGGGAATAGTGGACAATTGATTTTGTAACTCTTTTTGGTTAGGCATGTGGAGGACATGTCACAAAGATATTGATGCTTTGTCACTTTTAAAAGAATCCACTATGTTTAGGGCATTAGTACTCACCTTTTCTTGAATCCTTGGGGGCAACAAATTTGTTTAAACTTGAGGAATATAAGCACCTTGAGTATGCCTTGTAACATTTTGACTTGATAGAATTATAGATGTGTTTAGAACTACCTTGCTTACATCCATGATTTACTACCTCAGAGGGAGATTATACAAGCTTATAGGCATGTTATTATCACCTCCTATATCCTTTATCTTGGATATAGTATTGTATGCAACAAAATTTCCTTGATTGAGCACAAAAGTGTCCTTAACTAAGAAGTTGGTGAATATCTTTCCTTTAAGTTGTCCACATTCATTTATCTACATCATGAATTCATCTTAAACTAATATAAGAGGAGTGACTCCTTGAGCAGTAAAATCTTTCTCTCAATTCTCATTTGCATCCATAAATTTTCCTTGTTTCTAATATTCTCCTTACACCAAGTTGTTATGCACCGGTGCCATCTCCCTTGCATTAGTAGTAGAATTGGGATTGTACACATTAACAAGCCTATTTAAGTTAGGTTACCCTGGAACTCTTCCTCTCCCATATTATTGACATTATTGTTGTTGATGTGGATAAGGATTTTGATAGGCACATTTTTTCATTCTCTCTTGCCTAAGTTGAGCCCTTAACATCTAAATTTTTACATATTTATCTATGAAATTATCTTCCTTCTTGGGATCAACTCTAGGCTTAGTATTAGCATTGGAAACTTGGTCCACATTTGGATTATTATCAAAATTATGAGATAATTGAGGCATGGAAACCTTAGGAGGCAACCTTCCAACTTGGATGAGACCATTTTTAGCTTTGATGGCAAGTTCATATTCTTTGATAAGAGTGGAACCAACCATGGATTGAAGCATGATAACAAATTTAGTACCAATGGATCTCAAGTAGGTAGGAAACACAAAACTGATAGGTGACCTCATGGGAGGAGGAAATCTATACCAAGTCTTTGAAATCTCTCATTGAAGTCATGCATTGCTTTCTTAGGTCCTCTTTTGATCACATTGAGTTGATGTATGAGAGAGGTATGGTCACTTTAATATTTAAATCTAGAAGTTAGAAACACTTTAAAATCTTCCCATGATGTGATACATCTTTTGGGAAAAGTACTATACCAATCAAGAGCTTTCCCGCTAAGGGACATGGTAAAGAGTCTAATGGAAATATTCTTGTCAGTGACACTATGTAAACCACAAAAGTTTGATATATCCCTAATGTGTTCACTAGTTATAACATGACTCTCACCATTGAATGTAGGCACACTCTTTGTGGCATTATGGGGAATAGCATCATATGCTTGAAGATGAATTGGAATTTTAGTATTGAATGTAGGAAAGGCATGTTGTCTAGCTGTGTTTTCTTCAAGATCTTCAATCTCTTCAAACTCTTCACTCTCTTCACTTCCTTCACTTCCTTGACTATTAAAATCTTCTTGCTCCTCAAAAGGTAGAATAAGATGAGGGTATTGAACATTAAGAGGAAGTTTAGGTTAAATAGGTGGATTAATGGGGTTTAAAACTCTAATAGATAATGACATCATAATAACCATGAATTATGAGATAAATTTTATGACATAACAATTGCCTTGAACTAGATTTTACCTTGATGGAGTCTCTAAATGCTAAGTAGCACATCAATTTGTAGTTGATGTTGTCAAGACTAGCATTCACCTTAACAAGTTATCTTAAATAAAATGAGTCCCACCGATAATGAAAAAACTATTGTCACCAAATATTTCACCCTATAAGAGGGTGTTGAAGCCTCTTCTATATTTTGGAAACATTGGAACACTTCTAGGTATCTGGGTGTACCTATAGTGGAAGTAAGCCTCTATATTTAAGGGCTAGCTCCCTGAATGTATCTTGAAATACTTATCACCTAACTAATGTTTGCTTGTGAAGAAAAGAGTTATAAGTTACATGAAATGAACCTAATCTAAGGTTTAAATTCATCGATATGATTTCCATATCACCATCATACTTTTATCATAATGAAACAAGGCATATAAACTAGCTTCAAAGTCCTAAAGGATTCTAACATGAGTGTTTTAATATAGAGGTGATGTGCATGAGAGAAACATAAGGTAAATGAACCAAAGGGTGAAATTCACACTCTAATTATAATAGTATACTTGAAATTAGTCTAACACACTTGAATACACTCTATATGACCTATTATAATAGGAACTCTTACATAAAAGTGAGAGGATAAGGGAAGAAAGGATAGAGAATTATCACTAACTCTACCATACATCACTTTAAACACTTAGAAAATTATTCATGAACTAGACATTCATTAATTTTCAAAGGAAAAATACAATGTCATTATAGTAGTGCTTCACCATACATGGTGTGGTATTAGCTTACAAGAGCCAAAATGGTTGCTACTTATAGAATTGGAGAAAGAGGAGAAGAGAATAAAGTAAAGAATTTCAAGGGTCACCATGCCACAATGTCAAGGAATTAAAACCAATTAAATTTTATGATAATGGAGTGTGAAATATACCATGAATTCCTCCTTGGATAAGTTTCCATATAAACTATGACAAACTCTCCAAAATGGCATAGAGATTCTTTAGCTAGCCTTTGTGAAATTGCCTTCATCATGGATCATCTCTCAAGATTTTGAAACTAGAATAGAGAGAGTTGACACATATATTAACTTAGGGAGGTTGAAAACATGATATTATAGTCATAAAATGTTCTCCTAACTACTAGCTATCTTTTAGATACTTGTATCACCATCTGTAGTCATTTATTGGTCTTTTGGGCCTTGTTCTTCACATTTGTCATATAATAAGCCTTTAGTTTCCCAACCAAATCCATGGGAGAGGTGTTAAAACACCTATATATAATCTCTATACTTTTCATTCCATGAATTAAACCTTTAAATTTCCCAAAAAATATATTTCTCACTCTCTCACCTAGTAATCATTATTTATCTTCGATCTATATCCAAGACTACCTATGATGGATGGTGTAACAAGGGTGATTCCATACCCATATATTGTATGTGATTTATTGGGACTACAAGGTTTATGATATGATCTTGACTGAGATTTAATGGTGGCATATGAGTCTAAAGTATTTTCCTTGCCATAAAATATTTTGATCTTACATGTCTGCCTATGTGGCATTTCCTTGCCACACTACTCATTTCATTTTAAAATGTGCCTATTGTCACTCTATACATGTGTATTCATCTCATTCCCCCTAAAACTTGATTAAATTTTCTTCATTGATCTCCTTGAGAGTCTCCTATCTATGACTTTCAACATTGGTCATTGAAATTTGATTTGCATTAGATATTGTGACACTTGACAGTCCCATGTGCCCTTTATGGACCCTAATACTAGTCTCCTTATGATCAATTATGTTTATGCCACATGGTGGCTCTACATGTAATCTAGGCTCATTGACTTATTGACCTTATGTGCATTATGAATTCCCATCTATGTAATTAAATGTAGATTATCAATCTTTAATCTATGTGATCAAACACAGGGCATCGATCTACTATCAATTCATCATGATTGTGAAACTTGGCAACATCATGTTTAGTTTCAAGATCCTTTGACTTAAAAATTTCATGTTCATCATTGATCTTTTATTTTAGATTAAACACGCACCATTTATCCTTGATCTTAATTCATTTACTCCAATCTTCAACATGGATCATCAATTGGATTTTGTATGTAAGAATACACATCATCGATCTTGATCCAAGGTTTTTGACTTATTGACTTCATTATCACCTGCATGCCATCAATATTTGACTTAATTGAGTGAGGATTCAACACTTTGTAGATGAAAAGATGATGAACTCCATGTTTATATTTATTTGAGTCCAAATGGCTAGTTCATGTGACTTAAATTTGGCATTCCCCACTCTAGCCTTATGGTTCATCTCGAATGTTCTCATCTTCTTCAAACAAGCTCTTTCAACCATGAAATGATTGGAACTAGGAAATTACTCTTTCATAACATGATAATATTCTCTATAGCACTTATAGGTTCCCATTAATGGTAGATAACTATGCATGGAAATGCAAGAAATGATTTGTTGGCCTACCAAGGCTTTGATGAACCACTAAGACTTTGTGTAAACCTCCTTCATGTCTTTGAATTCTTGAACACCATGGAAACTTGTCACTTTCATTTATGACTCTAAAATGACTCCTAAATGACTTAAAATTACATAAGGACTTAAATAGACTATGGTCAAGGCTAAAAACATATGCAATAACATTAAACATACTATGCAACACCCTATGACATTATCCTTGTATAAGTTTTTGACTATAGAGGGTTGAACCATTTTTGACTTGTGGTTAAAAATAGTCAATAGATTCATATTTGAGTGGTTATGTATCTAGTTAGTTGTAGTGGTGTTGTATGGTTATATCTTAATATTATGTATTTGGTTTTTGAGTCCAATCAAAACCCTACTTTTACCCATAATAAATTAAAAACACATTATATTTATAATAAAGTCTTAGTTCCCATGTTGACCTCTACTATCACCTGCACATCAATTCTCACATAAAATCACTACCCTAGATAGTCAAAGTGATAAAATATAAACAATGAAAATAATCTCAATCCATAAAAAATGCATATAGAAATAACCAAGCCATAACATCTCAATGGTAATATACTTGTGCCCATCATCTAATCATTTGTATAATCAATCATATGTTTAATAAATAGTAGTTATACTAGTATGGAAATATAATAAGCATCATAAAGGAAAACTAAAATAACTAAGTGAATTAATATCATCACTCATATTAAATTCAATGTCTCAAACATAAGTTGATAAAAACATATCATGTCTCAATACATAGATAGAATGCCATATCAAGACTTGTGTACAATAACAAAATGTCCAAAAGTAAGAAATGTGAAAATAGTGGTCTCACATCCCCCTCCCCTTATGAATACTTCCTCTTAGAAGTCACTAAAAGAGTTGGGGATATTAGACCCTCAAATATGTTGCAACCTACCAAGTGTAAAATATCTTATGATATCTATCCCATTGGACCTTGTCTGGTCCAATTCTTAGCCTCAAAGGCCAAATGTATTGAATGCTAAAATATGCAGGTGCTCTAAAATCAAAGTCCCATCCATCTTTACCTACAATGACATCCATTCAATAACATGGGTAGTGTTAGGTATATAATGATCCAAAATAGAAGCATTGAACATGACATGAACACTTAATAGGCTAAGTTACAATTATAGATGATAATTTATAGGGCCAATGGTCTCCAAGATCTCAAATGATGCAACAAAATAAATTTCCAAATTTGAACCTTTTCTATAATTAATAGGGATCTTATTGGATCTCACTTTTGAAAACACCATGTCACCCACTTTGAAGTGTAAATCAATCCTTTTCACATATACATAGTTATTTTTACACTCTCACACCTCCTCAAGGCACTATCTAATCTAAATAACCTATCACTCAATATCCTATAACATGATAGGACCAATGACAACTTGATACTCAATGTGATCCCAACTCAAATGGGTCTTACACTCTCTACCATATAACACCTAAAAGGTGCAATCTTGATTTATCTATTGTAATAGTTGTTATAAACAAACTCTACATGGTAAGAGTAATCCCCCCAATGGGACCACAGATCCATGATATACATGTAAAGAATGTCCTCAAAAACTTGGTTGACTTTCTCAGTCTATCTATATATATTAGGATGATAGGAAGTAATGAAATCGAGTTGAGTGCCCAATGCCTTCTATATAAAAATCTAAAAGTGGGATTTATACACAAGATCTTGATTAGATAATATTTTTGGGGGAATACCATGTAGTTAAACAATGTCATCTAAGAATACCTTACCACTATCATGGCATTGTAAGTGGTCTTTATTGGTGAAGAGTGAGCTACCTTCATCAACTTATCTATAATCACCATAATTATGTCATGATGATAGGACAAGGTAGGTATTCCAACAATGAAGTCTATGGATATGGTTTCCCATTTCAATTATATAATCTTATGGGGGTGTAATAACCCTATCGTATGTTGATGTTTGAACTTGATCCTTTGGAAATCTAGGCATCAAGCTACAAAGTTTGTAATCTCACATCATAAATCAGCTTAATGATATAACTATCATTATGCATGCATCTTTTTCACTCTGGGTATGCCTAATAAGGGGCTTGATGAGACTCTAACATTATCAAATCATGTAAGCCACATAATGTAGGCATATAAATATTCCCCTTGTGTCATAAAATACCATCTACCTCAAGAGTAAATCCCTCATACTTTATCTTAATGGCCTTCTCTTAAACTAACATTTATCACACCTCCTGGTAGAAATGATCCTCAAGAATTTACTCAAGGATTTAAATTTTAAAAAATGTGTGTAACTTCATTACTAAAAATTGTTCACATCTCCTTCTTGAGAAATCCACAAAAACATTTTAATTTCCCTTAATATACATGATCTCACAATCATACTCACACAAGAGTTCCACACAACACCATTGATGGGAATTAATACTAGACTCACTAAACATGTGTTGTATGCTCAAGTGATATGCCCTCAGTACAAAGTGATGGCCAATAAGAAAATGTGTCACCATTTCAAACATATATGTAGTATAGCTAAAAACTCAAGACTATGATTTAAATAACTTATTTCATAGTCCTTGATTTTTATAGACTCATAGGTGATCACCCTAAATCCATGCATGAGTATGGATGCTAACCGTGCATGGGAGGCATCCATACATATAAAAATATCCTCAAAAAGATTAGGTATTAATAGGATGGCTTCACTAGTGACATGTTCCTTCAATAATTATAAGACAATCTCACACTCCTATGTCCATACAAAATTATTCCCTTTTTTCTAAAGTTATGTGATCAGGTTCATAATGCAAGAAACATTTTTGACAAAGTGATGATAGAAACCTTCCAAATCCATGAAGCTAGGAACCTCTATGATGCTCATGGGTGTCAACCACTCCATAATAACATGGTTCTTAGAGGGTTATATTAAGATACCCTATCTATAAATGATGCACCAAATATATTGCACCTCTCACTATGAAAAAACACACTCCTCCAAGTTGTCATACAATAGGTTCTCTCTCAAAACATGCAAAACATGTCATAAGTAATCCTCATGTTCCTCATCATTTTGTGAATAGATCAAGATGTTTTCAAGGAATATCAACATGAAATGGTCTAAGTAGATATGGAAGACCCTATTCATGAGGATCATGAACACTTCTAGGGCATTATTTAAACCAAAAGGTATAATTGTAAACTCATAATGTTGATATCACACTCAAAATGTGGTCTTGCAAATATTTTCCTTTATTATTTATGACTGATGAGACCTATACTTTGTATATATCTTAGATAACACTCTGAATCCATACATATAATCAAACAAGTCATCAATCTTGGGTAATATCTAACTATTTTTATTGTTACTTTGTTTATCTACTGATAATCAACACACAATAGAAGGGATCCATCCTTCTTCATGAAGTTAACAGGTATTTCCCATGGGAAACACTAGGATGAACATGGCCATTCTCTAATGTTCCTCAAGTTGCATCTTGAACTCATAAAGTTTAATTGTGGTCATATGATATGGTTCCTTAAATATCAATTCATCCCTAGGTGCAAGATATATCTTGAAATCAATCTCTCTAGGTAGGTCATGCCTATAAACTCACTCAAAAACATGTCGACAAACTCCCATAGAATGGGGTTTTGATATAATGAATCCCTCTTTATCTCCTCCTCTAAATTATCACTCACTATGATAGCAAACATTTGACATCCATTTTCCATGGTCTTCTTGAGATACATCATAGAAACCATGTGAAAGGAGATGGGTCTCTTGATCCCAATGATAAACATGTTAGACCTAAGGTCATCAACACACTTGATGACCTTATAGTGATAGTCCATATTGGCTCTATGAAATGTGAGCCAATCCATACCTAAAAAAATTCCATAATTCCTCAAGGGTATAATGCATAAGTATTTAGTGGTGGAAAAAACACCTGGATCTACAAGGGATAAACTCACTAGTGATCTAACAGACTTCTTGGCCTCGATGACCAACTCTACCTCCCAACTCTCAAGTTGTCTAGAAGTCACTAGCCTACAATGGTCCATGACTAAAGGGGATATAAAAGAATCTAAGACTCCAAAATAAAATATCACTATAATATAACTCTATAAATCATACATATGGTTTCAATGACAATATTATAGTACTATGCTTAGTGGTTGTCTGATGTTGTATATATTTGAGGGCCCCAACCCATATCACCTACTATTTGCTCTAACATTGGAGCCTTTTTCCTTTCAAAAATATAAATCTCAATGGTAAATATTGTACATAATTTTGAGGTGATATGAAAATAAATTAAAAACCTCTAGTTTTTGCTTGCCTATATGAGGTTCCAATGGTCCTCTGCCCAACTCTCATTGTAGACCCTAATGGTCCTGCCTACAAAGAATACTAAGTTCTCATTGACCTTATCTACTATTTATATATGTATTTGATATTGTTTTAATCTTGGTGTTTCTAGTTTCCCTCATTCCTAAAATTAGTGTGGCTAGAGTGTTTACTCTCATCTGGTTTTGGTTGCTACTGAGAGGATCTTAGAGTTGATTAGGTAGGTCTCCAACCTCCTTTAGGTGTGAGTTGCACACCATGTGATCTGGCATCACATCATAGCTATATATTGCTTCAAAATCTCTCTTGAGCCTCTTGGCACTTCCTCTAAGACTATTTTTCAAGAAAATCCTTCGCCACTATGACTATCAAGGTTGGTAGAGAGAGTATGTGCATTGCACCAACTAGGTTTGAATTCAAACCTATGATAAATTTATTCACCTTAATGGACTTATCTATATAGATATCCACATAATTTAATAGGTCCATAAAATGAAATTCTTAATGTGCCACAATAATACTCCCCAACCCAAGCTCATGTAACTCATCCACCTTTTAATGAAGGTAGCAGGGTGAAATGCATCATGCTCTGAAATGATCCTCAAATAACTCTTAAGGGTTTCTGGTGTCAAATGGAGTTTCAACTACTCACCCTCCCACCAAATATTGTCTATACCTATAATTAAATGAGTAGCCATGTGATATTTTCCATTAGAATCACATTCATATAGGGTGAAACATCCACACATACTAAAAAACCAGGGATCAGCTACAAAACCCTTCTAAATTCCATCAAATGTCAGTGGATGAAGTTAGATAAATTTATTGACTAGATCTTCTAGTGTTGGACTATGAGGATGGTCATAGTATCACCTCTCCTGATGATCCACTCTATGATGTGACTCTAATCTATCTCCCTCTATATGTTGGTGTGAGGGGATATGATATTTGATCCTACCTTCATCACTCTCTACTTTCTACCATGTTAGGTTATGAGTCTTATACCTCTCACTCTATACTGACCTTTTTTGATGTTGTAAAGGCTATAGAGAGTGCCTCTATGATATATATTATACCACTGGTAACCTATCTTAATAAAACCAAACATTTTCTTCATGGATTGAAGTGTCTAAGGACCAAAGTATAAAGCCCCTATAGAATTGGAGGTGACTATGGAACATGAGGTGGTTTATAGGCTCATCAATGTCATCAGCATTCTTAACAGTCTTTATTCTAACACCATACTACACAAGGAAAGGATAAGTATCAAATCACAATGAAACTAAAGAACCCAATGTAATAAGCTAATGAGTTACCAAGAGATCCTAGTGTTAAAACCATGTTTTGATACCAAAATGTCACACTTAAAAAATCTAACATGACTCAAAACATAGAAATATACCAATTTTGTTTTGGGAATGCCCAAAACATATTCTACTCACGCGTAAAACCAATAATTGGCTAATTATGTGTCACAAGACACACAATGCACTAAATAATCACACATGCTTAAATGACATAGATTCCAATGTGGATGTGGCTACATGTTAATTTATGTGAATACATTGGCCCACTCACTCAAAATGGTCTATAGGCTCTCAACAAGCCTAACACTCTCTACCTAGCATACCCCAAGACTCCAAGGCCAAAAATGGATACTTTAATAAGGTGAGGTGGGTTTAAGCAATCATTGGATAAAATTATTATATCTAACTCTTTGTGATACTCAAAAATGTCTTCAAACAATTCAGGGCAATCACATAGCTCGGTTTGCACTTAAATTGTAATTAAAATCTATTTTTGTCTTAAGTCAAATTCATGTAAAGTGCTCAACAAAAAATCATATAGTCCCCATAAAACCTCTAATGGGTTTAAAAATCCTAATTAATCCTCCTAAGGGTGGATTAATCCATCTTCACCATTAGATATGATAAGTCCTAACTATCGCATTAAAACAAGGTACAAAAACCTAGGAATCGATATGGTGTCCCATAAAGTTTACTAACATCCCATTTATAGTTTAATCTCAAATTTGGTAAAGGTTAGGAAGTGTTGGAGAATTCATTATCCATAGTCATCCCTCTCCACCTTTCTCACCCCTAGACAACCATCATTAATGGGTATCCTAGATTTTATTACAATTTTGAATTATTTTGTTTTTGAAATTCTAACACGATAGAAAGGTGTGTGGGATCATTTTTCAAGTACCCAAATAGATGAAAAGTATCCATGTAGTCTTGAAATTTTATGGTTATCAAAATAATAATTTAGGATCTTCAAGATTCTCTACTACTGTTAATGGGCCACCAACAAGGTTTAAGAAGGAATTTATTTTAATTTTATGTTTAGAGATTTTATTTTCCATTCATGCAAAATGGGAGGAAAAAATATGGTGGATTCCCTTTTGGGTCCACCCATCCTAGGGCTTCTAGGATCCCACAACCTTAGAAAATATGTCATCTAAAAAAATTAACCTAGAAACAACCATCCCTACATATGTATACCTCATTCCATCAGTTTAAAGTGAAAAACTTATAAATGATCACTTAACCCCACCATGGTAAATCTAAGTAAGGAGGCATTCCAAAAATAACCTTAGCTACTTAATCTATATTATACCATCACTCTTAACTTTAAGTGGAAGTTAAGTTTAAGTATTAAAATGTATACCACATAAATACTCAAAGATATACTAAACAAAACCTCTCAAGATAAGAAACAACACTCATTAAATACAAGTTTGGAATCTTTTAACTGATACAAACAACATAAAACTTAAGATAAAATAAAAATGAATAAGTATGTTTCCACCAAAAATTATTCATGAATCATATAATGAAATTATCTTAACTTTATTATATTCAAACATTTCAATTTATAAATAAAAACTAAAGACTAATAATATACTTAAATTTATCAAGAACCATACTGATGTTTTATGTAATAAGCCTACAGACTCCTTTAGATAGGATAAGCATTTAAGATTAGATCGCCTTCTAATTTTTTTCATAGACAATATTGTCTATCCGGATCCATTCTTAATTTCAAGGATAAATTCAACATGATAAGTGTTTATCATAGAACAAGCCTACAAAGGTAGTGTATAATTGTATGACAAGTATGCATTTCACACCATTTTATATATGGTATATTCTTTTTGTTTGTATGTGACTTTCTTTGAACATCAAAAGTCTTCAAAATGTGAAGAGTCTTATTTTGGATTGTAGCAAACTTTTAGAATGTGAAATGACATAGTCTTTTGGAAGGCTCTATAAATATCACTTATTTGTAAATAAAAACGGTTCCAAAATATTGAGATCATTATAGATATTCATAAATGGTTTTCCTTTATGTTTCCTTATATTGCTTTCTTGATATATGTTCTATGTTAATTGAATCCATTTACTATGAGAACACTTATTTTTTGCGGTGATTATGTCTGTGAATCATGATAATTTTGTTTTATATCATCCTTGTATTAATATAAAGTTTCTACAAGTTCCTTTCATCTATTTTTGGATTACTCTGGGCACAACTATCCTCTATTAGCATGTTATGATGGGTTTTTCATGAACTTATGCTAACAATGATGCAATGAGTGTGGAATATTAAAACATATTAAGATGGCTACTAGGACAAAGAGGTTTGGAGAGATGGCTTGATGAATGAATTCACAATTTTATAGAGGGAGAAGCTATAAGAATATGAATTTTTGGGGAAGAAGTTATTCATGAGCATCAAGGTTTAAATATATGGAAAAGTATATGAGATTTTATAGTGCGAATTGCCTAGACTATTAGTTGCATGGCTATCAAGGTTTAAATATTATTATTTTTAACTGAGAATGATAAAATTTCAAGTTTAGATAGAAGAGAGACTAGAAAACTTACGAAAATTAGACATTGAATGGAATCATGCGATAGATCACAAGATGAAAACTACTATTGATGGATACATCACTAAAATTTTTATACAAGGATACATTAAACTTGAGGTTGTGTAGGACCTATTTGTGAGAAGAATTAAAGGTAAGTTTTACAATGACTATTTACTCTTGTCAAAATGTTAGTTGTATAATATGTTATGGTGCTTACCCTTACAAAGATGGAGTAGTCACTTTGGGCATTAAGTGGATGTATGTGATGATGGATTGAATAATTAGGCATTGAGAAGGGAAGCTTTCACATGTATCTAGAATATGTAGGATGTAGAGAAACATAGTGAAAAGTGAATTCTAGGGGACAATAGATAATATGAAATAAATATAATAATCATAACATAACTATCAGTAGAAGTAAATTAGATAGTGTATATGAGCGTGAAGGAATGGGAGATCATAGGTGAGCAAGAGAAACTATAGATGATGAAGATAAGGAAAGGAGTGAGCCTGAGAAAAGTAAGGGTGCAAAGACAGATATAGATGTTGAGAAAATTAAAGAAAATGAAAAAGTATAATAGAAGAGTAAACTCGTTAGAAGGTAGTTTTAGATCATAGATAAAAGGGAGGATATTGTTTGGAGAAGAAAAGGAGCAGTATTTAGAATAAGTTATGCAAAGTCACAAGATGAAAGTAGGATCAAGTTGTAGTATAATAGATGTCATAGACATGGATCATTCACTTCAATGGTGCACATCCCTTATGCCTAATTTATCATTAAAAATAAAAAAAAGTGCATACATTAGTAGACAAAGTGCCTAGTTTGATGCTTTATTTTCTAATCCTACATAGAAAATAAAATACAAAATACCTCAATTATTGTGATATTGCCTCTACTCCTTAGACTACCATGTGTCATGTCATAATTAGACCACATTAGTTATTTTGAGAGTATATATAATAAATTACAAAAACCAATTTATTGTTTTTTTCCTTGAGAAGCTTCTATCTCTATTTTTCAACTTCTCCTTTTTATTTTTTTATTTTTTTATATTTTTATTTTTTAATATTTTTTTACTCTTCATTTTTGGGAAAAGGACTACCATTTCTAGTTTTCAATTCATCTCTTTTACTGGGATTAATACCACCATTTATATTTTTCAGCCTTCCCCCTCATTTGTTTTCAATACTCATCCTTTGACTATGATGAAAGAACAAAGTTCTTTCCCATAGCCAAATTAATCTTGAGACTAAATTTTTGGAGGTTGTTGATAGAGTTTTAGTCTATGCCCATTGGCTAAGAGTGTCTTATTTTTTTGATCTATGGGAAAAAACTGAATTGATCCATTGACAAAGATCTTCTCTATATGATAAGGTACCAAGCATCTAGTCATAAGATTCCCTTTGAAATTTTGAAATTTGAATCAAATAGCAAATAATAATCTCCTTCTTTGAATCTTATTTCCTCGATATGGGTTTCATGCCATTTTTTCCTCTAAGTTTGTAAAATTTATGTTTATTTTAAGGCTTCCATTCTCATTTCATCCAATTCATTTAGATAAAAAATTATCTCTCTTATGCTTCATCAGGATCTATGCCCACCTTTGTTGTTGTTCTCAAAGTATGCACTTCAAATTCTATATGAAATAGAGGATTATTTTTAAACACAAGTTCATAAGGTGAAAAACATGTGGTGGATTTCCATGTGGTATTGTAATCCCATACTCCTTTAGGTAGTTTGTTTGCCTAATCTTTTTTATTAATGTTAACTATTTTGGTCAAGATGTTCTCTAACTCTCTATTAGTGATTTCAACCTATCCATTGGCCTGTGGATGATATGGAAATGACTTTTTATGGTTATTTTGGTAATACTCTATAAATTATTTGATCATATTAGACATGAATTGAGGGCCTTGGTATATATTGTGGCTATTAATGTTCCAATTTGTTGTATAATTCTATAATACAAAAAATTAACAACTAGTTCTTCTCTTGCAAATGGAAAAGCTTGAACCTATGCCCATTTGGTGACATAATTTTTTCATACAAGTGGATATTCTTTTCCTTGAGATGGTGGATCAATAAGGCCATCAAAATCCAACCCCTATTTCTTAAAAGGTCGTAGAACCACTTGAGGATGGAGAAGCATTTCATTGGATAAGATAAGTTTTCTCATCCTTTGGAAATGATCACATTGACATACATATCTCTTCACATCCTTGTGAAGTGAAGGCCAATAGTATCCAACCCTAAGAATCTTATGGATAGTCCTCTTGGTTGAATAATATGCTGCTCCATGTTTATCATGAAAATTCCTTATGATGTCATAAGTCTCATCTTTTTTTACACACCTATGAAGCACATGCTCGGGTCCACATTTTAAAAAAATACCATTAAGTCATTTTAAAATGAACATTATCCCTAACCAAATGGTATATTTATTTATTAGTGAAATCACAGGGAAATTTTTTTGTGGCTAGGTAGTTTGTCATATCAACAAACCATGGTGAATTTCTTGATATTATGAATAGTTATTCATTAAGAAATTTTTCTTCTATTGACTCTTCTTCACCTAAAACATTTAATCTTGATTAAAAAGTCAGCAACCACATTAGATTTCTCAGTTTTATCAATAATGGTAATGTCAAATTCTTGTAAAATTAGTAACCATCTAATGATCCTACCTCCTACCACTAGTTTTTTCATTAAGAATCTTATAGTTAAGTGATCAGTGTAAACAAACATCTTGTATCTAGTGATGTAGTGTTTGAATTTGTTCATTTCATATATAGTAGCTACGAATTATTTTTCAATGGTGGTATAATTTATTTTAGTGGAGGTGATATTCTTATTGATATAATAGTTATCATACAATTTTCCTTCTTCATCCTTTTGTCCTAGGACTGCCCCCATATCATTATTAGAAGCATCTATATGAATTTGGAAAGGTTGTTCCTAATTAAGACCTCTCAGAATTGGAGCATAAATCAATTTTTATTTTATTGCTTCAAACATTATTGACAGTTATCAGTCCATAGGAACTCACTATCTTTGGTAAGCAATGAAAGTATGGGTGTATCAATCTTGCTAAAGTATCCTATAACACATCTATAATATCATGCATGTCCTAAGAAACTTTTAATATCAATCTATTTTTTGAGAGTATGAAGATTAGGAAAAAAATCAATCTTTTTAGGGTCCACTTGTCTCCCATGGGATGAGATGTAATATCTTAGAATGATTTTTCAGTCAACCATTATCACACATTTTTCAGGACTTAAGGATAATTTGTGTTTCTCACATGTGATCAAGACTTTATCTAGGTTTCTTAGAGCTTCATCAAAATAAATAGTGAATTCATCCATTTACACCTCTAGACACTCATTAGTTAGATTAGTAAAGATGGCCAAGACTTCCTTTTGAATGGTGGAAGGATTATTATAGAGGCCAAAGGGTAACACTCAATAGTCAAATATTCTCCAAGGGAATGTATAATTTATTTTGTCCTAGTCTTCTGGGGATACCCTTATATGATTATAACTATTAAACCCATATAAGAAGGAGAAATAATTCTTCTCTACTAAATTATCTAACACCTTGTCTATGAAAGATAGATAAAAGTAGTCTCTCATGGTAACTTTAGTTATTTCTCGGTAGTCTATACATATTCTCCATTTACCATTTCTTTTTAGGTATTATTATGACCAAATTTTACACCCTAGGAGAGGTTGTTCATGCCTCTCCAAATTTTGTTAACATGGGATTACCTCTAGGCCTGTGGGTTGCCTATAGCAGAGGTAAACCTCTAGGTTAAAGGCCAAGCTCCCCTGATTTATCTTTTAGGTTCACACAATATACTAGACCAATCACTATTAGGGTGAAAAGGGAATAAGGAAATAGAAAGCAACCTACACTGAGGTGATACACGAAACACAAGTCCACAAAACACACTTGAATTTGCACTAAGAGAGAAGGCTACTAAAATTGATCTCAACTCTATGTCCTTCTATCATAAGTGTTTCTCATAGAGGTAGATTGTTGTGCATATTCAAAGGTGAGTGAAAATAAGGTTTGATATTAGACACTACTAGTCTCTCTCACACTTCAAGTACACCTTAACGAATAATAAACTTCATGAGACCTATTAGAAGAGATGACACTCACTAAATGGATACAAGGGCAGAATTAAATCAAGGAGAAACAATTTTCATTACTTGTCATCCAAATACACCACTTTAAATACTTAGACAAGATGTGCATAGAATAAATCAGTTTCATAACTTTATTCAAAGGCAAAACAAGTTGCCAAACCATCAGGGATTCACCATAATAAGTGTTTACTAGATAAAAATTCCAAAATGGCTTTCATATATAGATCATATGAGAAGAGAGAGAAGAAGTGAAGTTCAAGGGTCACAAGACCAAGTGTCAAACTTTTAAGAACCAGTTACAATATAAGAGAATGAAGTATAAAATAGGTTAAGAAGTTATCATGGAAAAGTGTTTACTTGGAGTTCATAATTATCCTATTAGAATTAGATATTGAGAGGGGTGGTGAATAAGTTTCTTAACAATATCTATTCAATTCCATTTATCATTTCATGAATCATTCATTCACATAAAATATCAATACATAAACAAAACAACTACACAAGCATATCATGAGAGAACACAAGAGATATGTGGGAAACCCTCTTGGGGAAAAAAATACATTAAAATATTCACATGGACTAAAGTATTATAAGCTCAATATATAAATTTTAGTGAAGCACCAACTTCACAATGAGCTCCAACCCCTGCCTAGTTAAGCACCCACTCAACTAATCTTCTACAAGCTCTATCTTGCAAGGAGGCTCCAACCCCCTAGGTATCTTAACACAAAATAAGTCACCAATAATATATAATCACCTTATAACATTTATTTATAACTCAAATTTAGATTAAAACCTTAATTTTCACTCTTTATCTTTCAATCTCACTTAAACAGTGTCTTCGGCCTTCTCACTCAAATAGCCCTCTCTTTGACAGAATTAGGTCAAATGACCTTGCTCAAAACATATAAAAAAATAGTTATATACTCATGAAAATTTCATATAATTTCTATAATTATCTTAAATCCCTTAACCTTTTCTCTAAAACACTATATCCTTCGCCCAATAGCTCAATTCTCTAACTAGTCAAAATAGGCCTATTAAGCCTTGACTTTATACTTGATTCTTTATCAAACCTATATTTGTTATAAAAATACCTCACCATAATTTTATTATGACTTAAATATATCAATAAACACGTTTCATAAGTTAAAAAAACAATACATAAGCCAATCATAGTTCATAAGGACCAAATCCACCATTAAGCCTAATGGAGACCTAATGCAATTAGATCTATCTTATCCACACGTTACCAATCTGACCATTATGAACACATATTGTATTTAAAAATGGATGAAACACTTAATAAATAACTATAATATACATTTTATAATTTCACCTTGCATCCCCAACTCCATTTGGCCCATTTCACTACTTGGACCTACCAATTAGATCTCCTTGCCAATAGGCCTTCTCACTGCCAAAAAGTTTGTATTGAAATTTTGAACCAAATTAAAAAAAATAAAAATAAAACACATATAAAATAATATTAATATGATATTAAATACTTTAAAATTTTCTAAAAATTCTTTGGTCTTCACCACATAGACCAAAAGCCCTCAGGAATACTTTTGCAAAAGGCTTACTCATAAACATTAAACACTGTCAACACATAGTCAAAATCATTTGACTCTCCAAGACTGAAAATATAATTTAAAAGAATACACACACCTTTAAATGATCCTATGAGATATTTTAAACACATTAAATATCTTTTTATCCTTTAACTTAGTGCATAATCTCTTAGGAATATCCTTTTCACATACACATAGAAAGTTGCATGTAGAACTAAAAACACAATCAAGCAAATCAATTATTATAAAATATATGGGAAAACTTATGTGATCTTATAATTTATTTATGTGAAACTTTATAAACCTTATATAATATTTAAAAATATATTTTTCATGGTCATAAGTTAATATTGGTCTTACAGATCAATCTCACTACTTCACTATAAACAGTTTTCACTGTGTTAGACAAACTAGATTGATGACAACTTTTTGCTTAGGTATAGGCATCATAAACACTTATAAACAAACTAGATATGATGTATAGGTATTTAATAATGACCCCATGCCTTAGTATCCATTCCTAGTCCTTTGTAACCAATCCCTAATCTCATTCTCATTATCACCTGGTTTTCTCATTATTTTATTCATTAGGCCAGTTTAACAATAGGCTAACTTCCATGATCGGTTTAGCATAATTTTAGTCATAAACCTGATAAAAAAAACTTTCATGAGCATAAATTATAAGTATTTCACATCATTTTCCATCTATTTTCATTATTTGACTTGGTCAACCCTGCTTGTAGCATCAGAAACCTTGAAAACAAGGGTTTTTCTATAGCTTCTACTAACTTCTTAGCAATAATTCATACAGGATTGACCCTAAAATCCAAAACCAATGCCAAGAAATTAAATATAGGGACCTTCCCCAACTACCATAAAGTTATTATTCTTTTATTAAAAATTTTTACATGCCAATGAGCATGAGAAACTTCTTCTTGGGTCAACAACACCCCATTCTATGCACGTAGTCTACCTTACCACAGGTTTTCATGATTTCTCCTTTAGGTATCAACTTAAAAAAAAAATACACACACTTAAAATTACCTATCACACATTTATAAATTATTTAAATATCTCTTCCACCTTTTTAAATTATCTTTACCCCTCATTAAGTCACTATAGATCACTTTGCATACAAGGCCTTATATTGTCAGTCATACTTAGACTATGATCATGCCTTGAAACCTCTTAAACTATATTCAACTCTCTACCCTCATGTCATAAAACAATATAACATTCTCTCACACTTCCAACCTTCCTTACACAAGTCTCATATATCTTATCTCACTAAGACACTAAGTTTGTGTCTTCTCACTAGGTTTCTTCATGCAAGAGCTAGACTATACTATAATAATTACTTATATCTATAGGGACCCAAAACAAAAATATTTACCATGATTCATGCATACATCTTCTTCATATAACTAGAATAGGCTACTCAAGATACCTAGTGCTCAAAATTTAGACACAAACAAGTTAGTTCTAAATGACGTCATTATTTAAGCATGATTTTCTGAAGACAAGTCCATTCTCAACAGACTTTATGAGCTCTATCACATTAAAAAAATTTACCAAGACTCTAAATGATGTCATTTTTCAAACATGATTTTCTGAATATAAGTCCATTCTTGATAGACTTATGAGCTCTGTCACTTACAACTTCATACCAAGACCTCATATACAATACAATGACTTTTTATCCCATGTGCTTACCTTGTCTGCTTTCTCATTACTTAGATATTATTTAAGATGATTCCCTTGTATCTTGAACATTATCTTAACATTTCATCAAACCACAAAAATAATAAAAGGTTGCCTTCAAATTTTCTCTCATCAGAGAGACAAAACTTCTTTGTAACACACCACTTCACCAATCATGACATCAATTTTGACTTTTGACATGAAGGACATTCAACTTAACTTTGACATCAATGACAACATCAATACCTTAATACCAAAACTAGGAACATACCTCAACAATCTCCCTCTTTGTCATTGATGACAAGCATTCTTAAGCATAACAGATCATTTTCTTTCCTTCAAGTTGGATCTTCTTCAATACTTGATTTTTGAAACATGAACTTTCTCCCCCTTTGACATTAATGACAAAGATTCACCTTTTTGATAGCTATTTGATCCTTGGACCTAGGTAAACATATATTTTCTTTCTAACAATCTCCTAATTCATTTCTATTAGAAGCTTTAGCACAGACCAAGTTCACATACCTACTCATGAGACATGATTGACTCCCTTTACCTTCATCAAAATTTAAGACATTTTCAAAACTATGACTTGGTTTGATCAAGTCATCATACAAAATTTGTATAACTTGTCTCTTGATATCACACCTATAGTAGACTTCTTTGACTGAAACTTGAATCTAAATATCTCATAAGGTCACAAAACTCCCCCTATGGCTAAGCACCCTTCATGTTTCTTGATTGCTAGTTGAGTGCATACATGAAGCCTAATGGAGTCACCTCTACTCTAGAGAGATGAACAACATAAATTTAGGATATTCCCAAATCTTCATATCCTTATAGAAATGAACCTCATTAATGATCCTCTTATGCTTGATTAGTCCTTCTGGCTTGACCTCCTCAATCTTTGTTGGATCAACATTCTGGCTTGATTTATTGATTTTGACTTCTCCATCAGCAATATGAGTAGATAAAGAAAATTCTTGGCATTCTGTTGTACCTTGATTATGATCCATTATGGAAAATAGTCCACTTGAACTCATAAACTAGTCATCAACCTTAGCTATCTTGGGTTTTCACTTATTGTCTTATCTTCTTTCTTGTGTTCTAAAAGCCTCAAAATTCTTGTATTATCTTGAGAAGTCATGCTTACAGTGCTTTGCAATGTGACCAACCTTATGATAGTTAAAACATGTTATCCTTCTAGATGAAAACACACCATGACCCATATCTCTTGGTTGATGGCTCTCCTCATAGTTCTATGCAAATTCATTCTTGAAAATTATTCTTCAATACCTTGCTCTATGACCAAATGGGTTACATGAATAACAATAGATATTGAAAAGATTAACATACCTTATATTATTAGATTTATTGATGGAATTGGCCTTTTTTCTATCATCACCTTCATTCTTTGGTTGATCTTTGACCTTTTTGATCACCTTAGTGTCCTTTTCTTGATCTCCAATGAAACCAAGGCTTGTTTTCTCATTATCAATCTCTTGACTACTCAGAAGGTTGTCTAGATCAGTGGTGCTCTTCTCAAACATTAAAAAGGACTTAATTTTGTTTGATGTTTGTTTCAATTCACCTCTCAAGGATTTCACTTCAGATACGTACCTTGCACATTCTTCTTCTTTTGTCTCAAGGCCTACAGTCACAATTTCATGTTGACTTTATATTTGTTTGACTATTTCCTCTTGTTTCTTAAAGTTGTTGTTTAGTCTAGATTCAAACAAGTTGATTTTCTCCTCATATTATTTTATAAGGGACCTCATCACCCTATTATTTTTATTTACCATCTTCAATTCTTCTAGATTATTTATCAACTCAGCCTCAAAATCCACCTCATCTCCTTCGTCTGAATCACCAACAGTACCTCAATCCATATGGATTCTTATGGATTTGAGAAGCTTACTTTTTCAGCCATAAAGATAATCTCATTGACATTAGGACCATAATCTTCATTATCACTCTCTGAATTGCTTCTCTCACTCTCATTAGATGAGTTACAATCTTCCTTGGTGTAAAGACTCCTTTTGTTTTTGAATAAACTTTTCTTGTTGTCATATCTTCTAAAGTTTTTATTACTCTTATTAGATTTTTAAGATTTTTTATCATCATGATCTTCAACATGCTCTCCATCATCCTTTTTCTTATGCTTATGATGATATTTTTAAGTAAAGTGTCCAACTTTTCCAAAATTGAAGCATTTAAAAGGTAGCTTGCTCATGTGTTTGCCTGAACTTGTCTTCAACTTTATTGCAAACATAGATATTAACTCATCATCATCAATATCATATTCATCATTATTTATGACTTTCTTACCTTGTGAATTATTCTCTTTTGGCTTCTTTTCTACCTTGAAGATAGCTTCCTTCTTTATAGGTCTTCCTTCACTTGTCCTCATTTCATAAGTTGCTAGAGTTTCATGAAGTACATCCATCTCTAACTTATCTCAATCTTGTATTTATTTGATGGCACATACCTTGGAATAAAAATTTTGAGTTAGAGACCTTAAAACCTTTTGAACAATAGCAGTCTCTTTCAATTCTTCTCCTAAACCCCTTATGATGTTGACCACTTTATCAACCCTCAACGAGTAGGCTACAATGGTCTTATCATCTTTCATCTTTAGACTTTCAAATTATATTTTATAGTTTTATAACTTGGCTAATTTGAATTTGGAATATCCCTCAATAATAGTCTTTAATTTATCTCACATTTATTTGGTAGATATACAATGCATAAACTTCATAAATTTTGCCTCTAATAGACCACACATAATGTCATTCATTGCTTTTGAATTATTATCACTTGCCTTCTTACCTGTTGCACTCGTAGGAAGAATAGGGGATGTTTTATATCCATACAAGACTAATTTCCAAACATCATGACCTTAAGACATTATATATTTCCTCATTATAACACTCTAAAAGCAATAAGTGGATCTATTGAACAACGGATCTTCGCTAGTAGAAAAACTACCTTGTGCTTGACTAGCCATCTTAGCTTGATTAAAATCTCCCTTAGGTTATTAGACCTCATTAAAATGACCTTATCTAATAATATTTTTTTTAATTAGCTACTAAAATGGAGGGTGAATCATTTGATTAACAATATCTATTCAATTCCATTTATCATTCCATGAAGCATTTATTCACATAAAAGATCAATGCATAAACAAAGAAACTACACAAGCATATTAGGAGAGAACACAAGATATATGTGGGAAACCCTCTTGTGGAATAAAACCCACTAAACCATGAACATGGACTACAAACCTATAATTTTTAGATCCAATTTTTAGTGAATCACCAACTTCACATGGAGCTCTAACCCCTATCTAGTCAAGCACCCACTCAACTAGTCTTCTGCAAGCTCTATCTTGCAAGGAGGATCCAACCCCCTAGGTATATTAGCACCAAATAAGTCACCTCTAATATTTTATCACATTATAACACCTATTTATAAATCAACTATATATGACAACCTTTTTTCTCACTCTTTACCCTTCAATCTCACGCAAACAGCCTCTTAGGCTTTCTCACTCATTTAGCCCTCTCTTTGGTAGGATTAGGTCAAATGACCTTGATCAACACCTATATAAAAATATTTATATAATCATGTAATTTTAAAATAATCTCTATGATTATCTTAAATCCCTTAACCTTTTCTCCAAAATTCTATATCCTTCGCCCAATAGCTCAAGTCTCTAACTAGTCAAAATAGGCTTATTAGGCCTTGACTTTATACTTGATTCTTTCTCATACCTATCTTGGTTAGCCAATAACCTCACAATAATTTTATTATTATTTAAATATATCACTACACATGTTTCATAATTTAAACAAATAATACATAAGTTTGTCATAGTTCATAATGACTAAATCCACCATTAGGCCTAATGGAGACCTAATGCAACTAGGTCTGCCTTATCCACACTTTACCACTCTAACCATTAGGAACACTTATTTTCTTTAAAAATGGATGAAAAACTTAATAAATACCTCAAATATACCCCTGATAATTTCAATTTGGGTCCCCAACTCCATTTGGCCCATTTCACTACTTGGACCGATCAATTAGATCTCCTTGCCAATAGACCTTCTCACTACCAAAAAGTCTATATTAAAACTTTGAACCAAATACAAAAATATGACACATAAACCACATATAAAATAATATTAATAGTATATTAAATACTTAATAAACATCCCAAAATTATTTGGTCTTCACCACACAAGCCAAAAGACCTCAGGAACACTTTTGTAAAAGTCTTACTCAGAAACATTAAACACTATCAGCACATAGTCAAAATCATTTGACTCTCCAAGCTATAAAATAGACTTTAAATTAAGATAAACACCTTAAAATTATCTTATTGTATATTTATAATACCTTAAATATCTTTTTATCTTTAAATTTAGTGCAGAATGAATTAAGAACATCCTTTTCACATACACATAGAAAGTTGCCTATATTACTAAAAACATAGTCAAGAAAATCAATTCTGAGAACATGTATGGGAACACTTATTTGATATTAAAATGGGTTTATGTGAAAATTTAGCATCCTTATATTATATTTTAAAATATATATTTCATATTCATATGTCAATAGTGGTCTTACAGATCAATCTCACTACTTCACTTTACATAGTCTTCATTGTGTTAGACAGACCAATTTGATGACAACTTTTTACTTAGGTATAGGCATCATAAAAAATTATACACAAATGGGATAAGATGTATATTTATTTAATAATTACCCCATGCCTTATGATCAATACCTAGTCCTCTGCAACCAATCCCTAATCTCATTCTCATTCTCACCTAGTTTTCTCATTGTTCTACTCATTAGGCCAGTTTAGCGATAGGCTAAATTCCATGATAGGTTTAGTATGTTTTTGGTCAAAACCCTGATAAAAAAAATTTATGGGAATAAAATATAAGTATTAAACATATTCATCCATCCATTTTCATACTTTGACCTGGTCAACCCTGCCTGTAGCATCAAAAACCCTGAAAACAAAGGTTTTACTATAGCTTCTACTCACTTCTTAGCAATAATTCATAAAGGATTTCCCATCAACTCCAAAAAAATGCCAATAAATCCAAACTAGGTACCTTCTCAAACTCCCATTAAGTTCTCAATCTCTCATTCAAAGGTTACACATGCCAATGAGCATGAAAAATTTCTTCTCGGGATTGCAACACCCCATTATGTGCACACAATCAACCTTACCATAGGTTTTCATGATTTCTCCTTTAGGTATTAACTTAAAAATTTATCCACACACTTAAAATTACCTATCACACATTTTTCAATGCTTTCAATATCTCTACTACCTTTGTAAATGATCATGACCCCTCATTAGGTGACTATAGGTCACTTTGCATACTAGGCCTTGTGTCAGTCATACTTAGACTATGATCATGCCTTGAAACCTATTGAACTATATTCAACACTCTACCCTAATGTCATACAACATCATAACATGATCTCACACTACCAAAATTATTTACACAAGTCTCATATAGATTATCTCAATAAGGCACCAAGTTTGTGTCTTCCCACTAGGTTTCTTCATCCAAGAGCTAAGTTTCAAAATTGACTGTTAGGCTTGTCAATACTTCAATATCACTTACCAACAGATGGAATTGTATCAACAAGAAACCTATTTATGATAAACTAAGGTAAATGTTCCCACTTTGAATCTTTTATAACTCTGCACCTATGTGTGTTGCTTGAATTGGTCTAGGATCAACACTACAAACCATGTATGACTTGAGAAACTCATTCAAGTCATGAAATTGAACATAATCTATGTCTTGGGTTTTGAATAGCTCCTTCATTCTCTGTATATACCTATAGGTGATTGTAGATGACTATATACATTAGATCTCTGGTCAGTCTTTGCTCATGGTCTTAGAACCTATCTCAATCAACCTTGAGGTCTCTCAATACAAAACCTCCATGGATAAATTGACTTATATGTTTTGAGAGGAGAAACACAATTACATTACCTTGATCTTTAAGCCATTTCACAAAATACAAACCCTGCCAATGATGAAAACACTATCCTGCAAACCAATGGTGCTCATGTATAGCATAATGAAGGTGATCCTACTTATTAAATCATGTTTCACATGTGAAAAATAGATTTAAAACCAATATGAAGAGGATGAACCTGATCTAAAAGAACACATACATCACTTGGAAGCATCAAATCAATCCAAAAAAATGATAAAATTGAGGTGCTAGGATTATGAAGGCAGTTTTGAGATACTAGTAGTCTTAGTGTTTGTTCATGAAGCATAGTCCACCAATATTGTAACTATGACCATGGAATGAGAGTTTACAAAGACTAATTTCATCCTCCAAGTTCATTCACCATAACTCTGCCCCTTTTATCCATACTAGCTACAAATCGATTGACTTCTTTAACCTACCAAAGAGAGTGATGAGAGAGAGGGATCAGTTTTCACCATTTTTGGAGATGTCAAGGCCACCTGAGCATGGATATGACTTGTGGGTATTTTAAGGGACCCTCTTGATGCTTCCACACATGTTATAATTATCCTTCATTTTGTACAACAATTAAAACTACTATTTATGCAAGTGATCTTGCTTTTAACATTGAACCTACAACATGTCGGTTCCAAATAGTTCCCTAACACTAATCTAACATATTATACATTATATTTCATCTTGACAACCTTTTTTCTTAGTGTAAAATTTTACAAGTCCCTAAAATGACCCAAAGGTTACATAATATGACATGAGACAAACCTAGACAAATGTGACTAAGGTCGAGACATATTTTATGACCTTCATAATGTGGCTAGACCTCTCTTAAGACCATGTTCAAACCTAGGAGACCTTATGAAAATTTTGAATATGCAGGGGGTTGACTTAATTTGACCTAAGGGTAAAATTAGTCAACATTTTAGTGGATTCTTAGGGGTAGCAAGCCTATTATGCTAAGGACCAGTCGACTTCTCCTATATTTGGATAATGCAGTCACCCATACACTGCCAGTGACACTAAAATTCCTCTGAACAAACACCAACATCACACCAAAAATAACATGAAAAAAATAAAATACAATACAACAAAGCAAACACAATTGTGTCCACATGAACACTTAGGGAAAACACACACCAATTTAAAAAAACTAGGCTATGTACAAACTAACCTCAAGCAAGTTTCTCCTCCTAGATAAAAGGGAAAGTTTGCACCATATCTTGCTCCATGAGATAAAAGATTTCATGCAGAAAGTTGTCCTTTGAGCATTGGCTTTGATGTCTTCAATTTCTTGATGTTTGTCAACCTATTTGGCATGGTATTTAATGCAATCACAAAAACTACAAACATATCACCTATGAAGGTGAATTCCTCTTGCATTTCAATAACCTCAATCTTTTCATGAGACTCCATAGTTGCAACTTCCAATGATGCTTCATTAAATTATGATACTTTGACTTTCATAGTACTTTGAATAGGACTAGATTTCTTACCAATTGTAATATTCTTAAGCTCTTCAAGGAGCATTATGTAGTCAATCCAATCTTGGTGATTTTCCTCCATGAGGATGTCTTATTCAATATATTTGTGTTCTTGACCTTCAACCTAGCAAAGGTCTTCAATTTATTCAAGAAGTTAAATTTATTGTTGTCAATCATCTTTGTTCTCCTTCTCCTCAAGAAACACAACCTCTTCAAAATCATCCTCTTGACCATGTTCATGAATTCCATAGTCATCATATATTGCTCCATGATCTTCTTCAAAACATGTTTGTTCAATAGGAATCTTGCATTCTTCTTCAACAATCTCATTTTGGTATCCTTAAAGAACTATATTCTCAAGATCTTCATCCTCATTAAACATATTCAAATAGGTCTGCCACATACCTTGATCAAGTTCCTTATGGACAAATGCAACTTCATCTATATCTTCTCTTTTTTGACTCAAAAAGGTTGATTTGGGCTTATCTTCACCAAAGGAAGTCCCTATAGTGAGATCTTCTTCATAGTCACTTGAAACATCTTCTTGATAAGCTGAAAACTAAGCTTGTTCTTCTTTACTTGCCTCCCATAAGATGGGTTCTCCTTCAAGAGGGGATGAGGTGGGAGGGTGGTGGATTGGTTCATGGTTTGGAAAGAGAGTAGGAGGTGTGATGTAGGGCTCATGAATGGGTATGGAGATAGGAGAAACTTGAAATAATTCTTTGAGAGAGAGAAGGTTTTGTTGAGCTATAATCATTTCACTTTCTTGATCAAGCACTTCATGATTTTCATTGTCTTCTTGAAGCTCTTCCATAGTTGTAACGTCAACTCCCATATTTTCAACCAAGGCTTCTTTTTCATGTTGAAACTCTTCTTGGATAGACCTCCAAGATGGACAAGTTTTAGGTTCTTAAAGAGAATGAAATGGGGCTTGAACACACACAAATTTTTCCCCCTTGACATCAACTTATTGATCTTCACTCTCTTCATCCTTATTTTCCCAAGACTCCACTACGTGGTTCCAAGTTGGAAATTTGAGGCTATTGGGCTCTTTTGGAGTTTGAATGGGCTCTTCATGAGGATAAGAGGCATGAGAGGACTAATATGAAATATAGGAAGACACTTGATGATGGGAGGGAGAGACATGATCTTTAAACAGAATTTCACCTTCTTCATTGTTTTCTTGAGACCCTTCGATAGATACAAGTTTGTTCCCAACTTATTGGTTTTCCCACCTTGCAAGCCTATCAATCCACCATTGAATATAACACATCATTTCATGAAAATATTCATTAATGAAATAGTTGGCTTCCTCCTCACCGACCTCCATTTATTCATAAAGAATTGAACTGACCTTCTCATCCTTTCTATGAAATGAATAGGGATCGCTTATAGCTCTTTATCCCATTTCTTCATCAACTTTTTTGATTTTAGCAAATTTGGAATGAGTGCCAACAAGGATTTAGCTTGAGGTGGAATTGAAGTAGGAGAAGGATAGGAGTATGGGTTTTAGTATTGACTTTGACAATATTGTATATGGGTTTGATAGGATGAATGGGGTTGTTAGGGAAAACTACCTCCAAGAATCTGCCTCTTAAGAGCTTAGATTTCTGCTTCAAGAATCTACCTCTTAAGAGCTTGGATCTCTTCTTCAAGAGATTTAAACTTATCTTCTTTGTAGACTTTTTCATATGTTTATTCACAAGGTTGTTCAATAACTTCATGACCATATAGAGAAGGAATTGGTTGATAACAACTTTGATAGGGAGGTGTGTAGTAATAACTCTCAACATATTTGAATATTTTAACTTCATTATTCAAATGAAACACAAGACTTTCAAAAAATTATTTTACAATAAGTACCTAGACTGTTTACAGTTAGATGATTGCATTCAAAGTTGCCATTGGTGTTTGGTTGGATACTTCCAAAAGTTGATAGTAGGAAGAACACACTAACGATCCTTCCACTCTTTTGGACCATGATCCCACTGGGCGTGATAAAACTGTTATGACCAAATTTTACACTCTAGGAGAGGTTGTTCATACCTCTACAAATTTATCTAACATGGGACTACCTTTAGGCCTATGGTTTAACTATAGCAGAGGTAAGACTCTAAGTTAAAGGGATAGTTCCTTTGATTTATCTTAGAGGTTCACACACTACACTAGACCAATCACTATTGGGGTGAAAAGGGAAGAAGGAAATACAAATTAACCTACACTAATTAGGTGATACACCAAATATAATTCCAAAAAACACAGTTGCATTTGCACTAAGCAATAAGGTTTTTAAAATTGACCTCAACTCTAAGTCCTACCATAAGTGTTTCTCATAGAGGTAGATTTCTATGCATATTCAGAGGTGGGTGAAAATAAGGTATGATACTAGACACTACTAGTCTCTCTCTCACTTCAAGTACACTTTAATAAATAATACATTTCATGAGACCTATTAGAAGAGATGCCACTCACACAATTTATATAAGGGTAGAATGAAATCAAGGAGAAACTATCTTCATCACTTGTTATCCAAATACACCACTTTAAATACTTAGGCAAGATTCGAAAAGAATAAATCAACTTCATAACTTTATTCAAAGGCAAAACAAGGTGCCAAAAAAAAAAGGGCTTTGCCATACTAGGTGTGTACTAGATACAAATGCCAAAATGGCTTCCATATATAGAGCATAAAAGAGGAGAGAGAAGAATTGAATTTCAAGGGTCACAAGGCCAAGTGTCAAATTATGAGAACCAGTTACAATTCAATAGAATGAAGTGTAAAATAGGTCAGGCAGTTATCATGGACAAGTGTTTGCCTAGAGTTCATCATTCTCCCTCAAGTTGGCATAGAGGCTCTTCACTATCCTTATTGAAATTATCTTGATTGATGATGAGTCCACTTGACTATTCAAAAATTCCATAAGAATTTGTTAACACATGTTCTTTGTCTTAATAAATTGGAAACAACATGTGACAGTCATATATGCCTCTCTAACTGATAGCTTCACCTGCACCACTGGTCATTCACTGTTTGCAGTCACTCATTAGCCCTTTAAGCTTGTCTTCACACTTGTCACCTGAGTGACCTATTATTTTTCAATAATATGCATTGTATAGGTTTTAGGACATATGTTCAAGACCTATTTTCCCTATGGTCTATCAAATAGACCTCCAAATATTCAGTGTTCCATTTCTCACTTTCCAATTTAGATAATCAAGCTCCTCACTGTCTATCCAAGACTGCCTGCAATGAAAAATGTAGTAGAGGTATTTTCATGCACAATCAGGGTAAGAGATGAGTATTAGGGGTTGTTTCAAGTCCCCATACACCTTATATAATGATTTCCATTCAACAATTCTCTTTTTCACTTGTAGAACAACTCAAATCCTATAAGAAACTCAGTATTAGGCTTGTCCATACAAGAGATGGTACAAAAAAATTGGATGTCAAGGGGCTTGAGAGAGTCTTAAACAATTCCAAAACAATTTTTTATCCAAATAGCCTTTTTTAGATGCATATTTCTTTATGTTTTCTCAATCGGGTTTGTACAAGTGTTTTAAGAGGGTTTTGAGTCATCTAGCCTCTTAGTAATGATTCATAAAATCTAGATGTCTAACTCTAAAAAAAATTCCAATGAGAACAATTTAAGGACCCCATTAAACTATTATAAACTCCTTGAGGCACCATGCAGACTATCCGTACAGATGTGAGCAAAAGAAAGTGGACTTCAAGCTCCTTCTATGCATTTTGAGTAGGTCTAAGAGGAAACTAGGCCTGAATGACAAACTTTGTGTTGTTTTTTGCAAACTGGTAGGTCTAATTAACCTTGTACTCTTACCTAAAGGTTCTCATATGGTTTATAAAGGTCTCATGGTCATCTGAGTCAAGTTAGAGGCCATGAGGGTTTAGGCCTAGTAGACTTAGACTATGTATCTGCATATATGACCATTGTGAGTGCTTCCAATGACTTCAGGTGACCTTCAGCACTTATTCACTTTCAAACCAATTGTAAACACCATCCAACATTGCATTCAAGGCTCTTCCCTTCATCTTTTCAACCTTCATTTATTAAGTCCGCAAGCTTTGTTGATTGTGGAGTGCCCTTTATCTGAGACAAAACAGAGGACACTTCCCCTATTCATGTGTTCTAAAGGATGTTGTGTGGGCTAGTTTAGGTCAAGGTAACCCTATGTGTTAAGTCTTGAATATTTATCACCTATTTGGACCTCTCAACATTAGAAACCCTCAAGACTAACTTTTATGATAGTGACTGTGTGCAAGGTTCAAGTATACTTAGTATGGTATTTAGAAACCCAGTTTAGTTTGTGTTCCTTACATCTAAGAGTCACATGAAAGTGAGTATTCATCACTTATGATAGTGGTTTTATGTATTCATTCTCAACCTATACTTTTTTTTGCATTCTAAACCCGCATTCTCCATTGATTAGGCAAGTCTGCAATAAGTGTTGATTGTGTCACCTATAGGTGACAATTAGGAAGAGTTCAACAAACTCCTGTAGGTGATGATGTATGCCTTAACACTATACTTCACCCTCCTTTATTCCTCTTGAGGTCATTGTGACCATTCCACACCTATATGAGTTCATCTCATTCCTTAGAACCATGCTCCCATCAATGTACAACAGTGCAATAGTTGCATTTCAAGTTCTAGGCTCAATGCACTATAGCTTTCACTGAGTGTTTTTAGTGGAAATTTGAATAGGTTGAGACCATTCAACCATCACCTTCTCTTGAGCCAAAAAACTTCTCTTTGTGTTCAAGTGTTAATACTAGGCCTAGGCTACAAGAGAGAAACCATTAGGCTTGTCAATACTTCAATATCACTTACCAACAAATGGCATTGTATCAAGTAAAGACTTATTTCAAAAAAACTAAGGTAAATGTTCCCACTTCACATTTTTCTAATTTTGCACCTCTGTATGTTGCTTAAATTGGTCTAGGATCAACAATATGAACCCTTTATGACTTGATAAACTCATTCAAGTCATGAAATTGAATACAACCTGTGTCTTGAGTTTTGAATAGCTCCTTCATTATTCGTACATACCTACAGGTGACTGTAGATGATTGTATACATTAGAGCTCTAGTCAGTCTTTGCTCATGGTCTTAGAACCTATCTCAATCAACCTTGAGGTCTCTCATCATACAAACCCTCCATGGAAAAACTAACTTCCATGTTTTGAGAGGAGAAACACAGGACATTACCTTGATCTTGAAGCCATTTATACAGAAGATAAACCTTGCCAATGATGAAAATACTATCCTACAGACCAATGGTGTTCATTTCTAGCATAATGAGGGTGATCATCTTTATAAAATCATGTTTCACATGTGCAAACTACATTGAAACCAACATGAAGAGGATGAACCTGATCTGAAATAACACATACATCATTTGGAAGAATCATATCAATCCAAATAAATGAGAAAATTGAGGTGTTGGGATTATGAACGCAGTTTGAGATACTAGCAGTCTTAGTGTTTGTTCATGAAGCACAGTCCACCAATATTTGAATTATGGCCATAGAATGATAGCTTATAGATACTACTTTTATCCCCCAAGTGCATTCACCTTAACTATGCCCTTCATGTCCGTACCAACTAAAAATTGGTTGACTTCTTTGACTTGTCAGAGAGAGCGATGAGAGAGAGGAATGAGTTTTCACCATTTTTGGAGTTGTCAAGGCCACCTTAGCATGGAGATGAATTGTGGGGATCTGAAGGGACCCTCCTGAAGCTTCCACATGTGTTAAAACTATCTTGTAGTCCATACAACAATTAAAACTCCTCTTTTTGCAAGTGATCTTCTTGTTTTTAATGTTGAACCTACAACAAGTTAGTTCCAAATAGTTTCCTAACACTCATCTAACATTTTATACATTATATTTCATCTTGAAAACCTTTGTTCTTAGTTTAAAATCGTACAACTCCCTAAAATGACCCAAAGGTGGCATAATATGACATGAGACAAACTTAGACAAATGTGACTAAAGTTGAGACATATTTTATGACCTTCACAATGTGACTAGACCTCTCTTATGACAATATTGACCATGTTCAAACCTAGGAAACTTTATGACAAATTTGAATATGCAGGGGGTTGACCTAATTTAACCTAGGGGTAAAATTAGTCAATAGGTACTATCACAAGTGGTGAGACTCACTAACTGTTTGATATGGGTTAAATGAACCCCACCTATAATAACTTTTTTATCTCCTCTTTAACTATGTCTCTTAGTGTTGGTTTGATTTTTATTTTAGGTTTTCTAATAGGTCTGATAGTTTTAGTGTATATGTGATGAGTGCACACACTTAGGTGGATGTCCTTCACATCATTGTAATACCATGTAAAATATTTTGTATGGTTCTTCAAGATGTCAAAAACCTTGGTTTCTTATGCATTATCTAACCAATTGTTTATGTTTAACATTTTTCCAGGTTGAACAATTGTTTACTTAGTCTCTAGGTAGATGGAGATAACCTACCTAAATTCACTCATCAAAGAGTTTAGAGGATAGGGATGTCGTAAGATCATATGGAAGGTGGTGACATCTTTAAATAAATTCTCCCCCTATGCAATTAATTTTGTCATTGGACAACAAAACACTATTAAAAATGTATCCTGACTATCTTGTGCCCATGTGACAATGTTTTTTTGAATGGGTATATGTTCATACATGTCAATAAGAGTGAATGAGCTAAATGGTTTTTATATAGAGTAAAATGTCTCATATTTGGGATTTATGATGATAGACCTTGGATATCATCTAATAGGTTCTGGGGCCAAACTATCAAACTCTAGAGTTGAACTATCAAACTTTGGATCTAGTCTGACAGACTCTGGAGTTAGACTATCAAACTCTAGAGCTAGTCTAATAGACTTTAGAGTTAGTCTGACAAACTCTGGAGTTGGACTAGGCTCTTCCAAATTCTACATTAGTTATTCTTCTAATTCATTCACGTGATCTTTAATTGTTACCATGGCTAATGAGGATAAACTATTACTATTTTGCTCAAGTTCATCAACCCATGGGTGATCTAAAGGGTTTGAAGATGGTTTTGTCGATGGATACAAAGAAATATGTTTTACTTTTATTCTATTTGAAATGGTCATATATCCTGACCTGCGGTCTATTAATGCTACAACACTGGCTAAGGTTTTCAAAATATTAATAGATATCCAAGTTTTTTGCTCTTATGCTAGAATATCATAAAATCTACAGGATATTCCTATGATTCTACTATCACAGAGACGTCTTATATGGTTCATTCAAGTTTGGCAATAGACTAGTCTACAATTTGTAAGACTATAGTAGGTTGCACCCTTGTAAGGGACAAAACTTTTAGAGTGTCTAATGTCATCATATTGATGATAGATCCTAAGTCCACAAGTACATTGAGTATCTCCTTCCTTCCTATGATTACAAAAATGACGGGGCTTCCAAGATCCCCATACTTAGGTAGAAAAAGGTTACTTGTTAATAAATCAACAAGTTTGTCATCTACCTACATTGTTTTAGAATATTGTTTTGTTTTTGGTTTGATGTTTTTATACACAAACCTTTAATGATTCTATTGAGTTCTGAAATATCTATTATATATTGAAATAATAAAATTTCAATGTTTAACTTCCTCAGCACTTGGACTAAATCATATTCACCCTTATTCCTTATTTATTTAAGTCTTTAAATAAATGAGATGGTTGTAGGCACTGTAGTAACTTCTTGAGGCCTTTCATTTCTCATTAGATTTATCCTTAATTGGTTCAATAAGAGGGTTTGGTTTCTAGTTTGGGACTTCTGTTATGGTAATTGGAGGATTGTCCAATGTCTTACTTGATTTCAATTATACATTCTCGTAGTCAGTGGCACCAAATCTTAAGGTTCCTTCTTGCTCAGTTCCATATATAGGAGTTGTTTGTCTATTTTTGGGGTTTGCTACAAGTTGTGCAAGTAATTGAGGTTGAACTATTTATTCTTTTTGTGGTGGTTAAGTGGTAGGTGGAGCCATCAATATTTGTTTTTGTGAAAATCTCCTCTACTGATTAGATTTTTGATGGGGAACCCATTGTTGGTTTACCCATGGTTGAATATTAGGCTAGGGCATCCAACGTTGATAGGGAGGTTGAGACATCCATGGTTGTGGTGTCCATTCTTGGGTGCCCCATGGTGTAGGTCCCCTATTTTAATTAGTTTTTAAGGACATGTAGGAAGGCATAATTCTTGGTATCATAATCATTTGTATCACATATCTCACACATATCACTGTTATCCATAGGACAATCTCAGAAAGAATGATTCAACCTACATTTGGGACAATACATGGCTAGTGGCTTACTAGTAGCATTGGCTTTGGCTTGCAAGTCATCGAGCGTAGTGTTCAATTACATTGAAATGTTTGCTTTTAAGGTTGGAGAATTTATCCATGAGTTGTCCTACATCAATACCACTCTTTCTTGTTTTCATCTTTCTAACAATCCATCTTGTTTTTGAGTAATTCTTATACAATTTAACTATCATTGAGATCAACCTTATTCATGATCCAAAACTCAGAAGCTTTGGTTGAAAGAAATTCAAGACTGAAAAACAACACAATAACAATAATGTTATCTCTGAGAAGAGATGTTTTATTCATAAAAATTTGCAGAGCCAAACATATGCTTATCTCTAAGAAGAGATGTCTGATTTCTATTTCAGGTTACATCTTCATTTATACACATTTTGAAAGTAGGAGGATGTGTAAGGTCCCCAGTATCGAGGGAGATTAAGTGGTTCGACTTCCATGATTTAAAACAATACAGAATTTGAGGAATTACTATTTTTAAAAATTTACTATTTTTAAACTGCACTATTAAAATTGAAATTTGGGGCACTTCCATTGAAGTTTTGAAGGTAAAAATCTATTTAGAAAAGCTCCATGCCATCTCATCATGTTCTCCTCATTCTTAGCTTTCTAATGGTTCAAACTACAAGTCGATTGAAGCTACGGTGCAAAAGTTATGGCTATCAGAATTCTTGCCACCAATTGAGGTAGAACCATCCCCTGAATTGTCACCTGGATTGTTGCCCAGATCAATTCATATCTCATTTCCCTATAAGGTTCAAGGATTCCCTAATGTCATCATCAAAACCTTTTAATAAAATCATTTTATATATTTCTCCACTTAATTTATATCCACATTTCTTGTGAATGAGTTGGAAATGGTCAAAATAGTCTTCTAAGTTTTCATCTTCATTTTGTTTTATCTTGAAAATTTATTCTTTTCTATCCTTTCTCCTATAGTAGTCTTGATATTTATCTAAGAATTCAGTCTCCATTTCATTCCATGAGGCTATGGAGTTTGGTTGTAAGTCCATAAACCATCTCATGGCTAACTCTTGGAGTATATAATAAAATAGCTTTAACTTTTGACTATCAGTTCTATCATCTTAAATTTGACATAAGATTTTGATTTCATAGAAGAATTAATCAGGGTCTTCAATAGGTTTTCCTCTAAATGTGGATAGGATAGATGGAAATTTTGTTTTCATGGTACTTCTATCATCATTCCCTAGTACAATGGGATAGGTAAAGGTTCTTCCAGGTGGATTAGCCCTATTGTGTGAATTTCCATCAAGGTTTAATAAATTCCCTATATTTCTTCCTTTTTTTCCTACAAATGTTATAAAAGGTGTTCCTAAAAAGTGGTGAGTTATTAGAGGTGGTTGGAAGGCTACTTATCTAGGGCTCACTACTTTGGCTTATAATATACTTTAGCCTTAATTTCCTTTAGAATGATGTTCCTACCTCTAGAGAATGATCCCAAGGTTCAGGTGGGGTTAATTTTGTTTCTTCTTCAAAAGTTACAAAAGACCCTATAATCTCTGCTTGTAAATTGTCCACTTTTTCTAAGTGTGCTTTTATTCGAGTACTTGTGGTAACCTGTTGAAAGTTCTTTGGAATGAATCTCCCTGAGAGTCTCTAGGTTTGCACATATTTTTATTAAATTCAGAGTTTTCTTGTTAGCTTGTGATCTACACCTTACTAACACCTCGAATGTCCCTAGCAATGATGCCAAAAATGACTGGAGTCGTCAATCCATTAATTTAATCAACTCATTGGTTGATGTCATTAAAACTAGCACTGGTGTCCAAAAGTTGTATGCAATAAGGTGTACAATTGGTTGCTAATAGTTGTGTTTTTTTAAAAAAATTCAGATGGATCAACTAACTCTAAGGTTTTAATCTACTCAACTAGAATTAAATCTATTTAATTGCTTAAAGGAACACACTTGCAGAATCAGAATGTTGAAAGTAACACACTTGCTTTTTTTTAAAAACTCTTTGCTTGTGACGAAAAATATTGATAATCAAACACACTTGTCGATTTGAAAAAAGCATACTTTAATCTGATTGTAGAATTGAATTTACTTGAAATGAAAAAGCTTTTAAAAAAAAAATGATAGCAATGTTGTAAACAGTAAAAGACAAATATACACACAATTAGAAAAAGCCCTGTAGGCTTAACAATCTACATTTATTAACATAAATATTTTTAATAGAATTAAATAATAAATAAAATATAGACATATAAATACCAACACATACCCTAGCTCTTTAGGTGAGTGGACCCTTGTTCTCCTTTGGAACGGGTTTAAGATCAGCTCAATCTTTTAGGAACATTCAAAGCTTCATTGATTTCTAAAAAAAGATTACAATATGCAAAATAGATCTAACACATTTTTTTTAGAATATTCAATCTCTCTTCTTCTCTAACACACAGAATAGTAAGAAGGCATTGTATTAAGTACCACCGTTCCTCAACTGCTATCTCAAAATACATCAACAACTAACAAACAAACTGGATCACAACTGTGATTCAATTTATTTGCAAAATAGGAAGGTGTTACAACTATTTCCTATGTTCCAAGGGGAAACATTGGAAAAGAAGGCGTAACAACATGCATGGTTGTAGGTGGTTACAACATATTGATATTACAACAATTCTTGTTCTGGTAACCGTAAATCTTACAATGTTTATAATGACATTTTTACAAACATTACTATAAATAGTAAGACTATAAATAGAATGTTATAAATGGTGTCTTGGAGAATAACCCATTAACATCATGGAGAGGTGTTTACAACTTCGCACAATCATCAAAAATGTCTTGGAAGAGCTTTGTATATCGCTAGAATAACTCTGAAGTTCTGTTGATGCATTCCAGAACTTGAATGTAGTATTATGGAGTTCACTGATATACTGTGAAACTAGCTTGTAGTACTCTAGAACTCCATTGTTATACTCCCGAGCTTGCTAACAAACTTCGGAGCTTCTTTGTTGGACTCCGGAGCTTGACTGTCAAACTCTAAAGCTTCACTATTGTACTCCAGAGTTTGAATGACAAACTTCGAAACTTCATTGAATTGCTTTGTCATATATCTAAGTTTACTTCTAGGGGTCGAATTCACTTTCCAAAACTTATAACATTCGAGCATAGTGTATTCACATCCCCTGTATATGCAAAACTGAGAGCTAACTATAGAAAGAATTAGAACATAGTGGTAAAATAAGTAGTATTGACTCACACACAAATTAAGACATAAGTACTTATTTCCTACTTTAGACTAAAAGTCGTAAAATACATGCAATACTCATGTCAAGAAGGTAGATTAGTAGGGGACACAGGGTCAATATGTAGATATAATGAGACATATCATCCCTAGTTCCTTTGAGATTCTTTGCAAACCGATAAATACTTCCACAAATTTCTATGCATGCCTCTTTCATTTGTGCACTGCCAATCTTTTGCACCATTTTACCACTACTTATATGCACCTTAGCCATTTGTCATTACCCTTATGTTTTGTGTAACGTCATGCATGTCAACCTCTATGCCTTGCTCCGACATGTCAACACGTTTTCTCTTTTCTCTTCTCCGTAAGGACATCCTTGCACACTCCATGTCTTAGACAAAACTCAGCAAATCTTTTTTTCCATCTTATATGCAACTCCAAGCTATATCTTCCTTCTTCACGAGCAAACTCTTGTGCAGTCATAAAAAGCTCGAGAATTGTTGTATGATGCACCCACGCACTAACAAAGTTGGATTTATTTTCCCAAGAACTCTCTTTTTAATTGATGTAAGACTGCTAATTCATTTGAGATGCCCCTACATCACCCACCATTAGAAAACAAAACAAGTGAAGAGAAAAGAAAAGATGACACAATAAAAAATAATAAAATATACTTATAATGTTTAAATAATTAACAAATACACTTATACTCGAGAAATAATGCAATCTTACAATTAATAAATACCTAGATGTTTTAACTCATCCCAAACAAATAAAATAAAAAATAAATAAAATAAATAAATAAACAAATATTTGTAACGAGATTAATATTATTCTATAACCAAAAAAATATTCATTACCTCATATTCAATTGGGGATTACAATAGGGGCTATATCTGTTAATGGTGCACCACCTTTACCGAAAAGAGAACGAGGAATAGAGCAAATAGAAGGGAGCCAATGGAGAACTTAGCGTTAGTTTATATTATATCATCGTCAATACCCATGAAAAGGCTAACATAGCATTCGATTATGTTTTTGGGAGAGTGCCCTGGACTAAGGTTATGATCTTATGGATGGGAGCTTACTAACTTTTCTTGATAGGTGTCGTTGAAAAATCTAGGAACCTTTTCCAGTTTAATAGTCTTATGGATTTTAATTTCTTTCATGATAGGAAATTTTGTGAGAAATTCCAAGAATTTTATATAAATAAATGTTCCAGATTTTTATCAAATTTTAAAATTTCAAAAATATTATCAGTCAAAGTGCCATGTGAACAAAAGGTTCTTCAATTGATGAAAGACAATTTCACCCCTCTTCAGTAGCAGCAGCTGAAACTATGTTGGCTAAGTTAAAACTGTAAAGATCCTAGCTTACAAAAAAAAAATCATTTTATATCTGTAACTGTATTGTTTCAACTCCGTGAGACCAATCTCACAATAAAAATAGGGGCCCAAGCCCCCTTCCAAGGAACCACATCCTAAGAGGGCCCAGCTGAATGTAAGAATAATTTGTCATCTCCAAAACTATGCTACCAGAAAAAGGTACTTAGGAGTACCAACCGTGGCAAAATTATGCTACCATATAAGGTATTTTGGAGTGTCGGATGGCAACACCAGTCACGCCCAATTTTCGTAACAGCGTTTGTAAATACTAAAGATGCTTATTTGGAGAACAATTATAACTTTTAACCAATCGTAAGAAAGTAGATTTTCAGTTCGATATGTAGATGCCAACACCGGTCACACCCTAATTTCGCAACAGCCTTTGTAAATACTAAAGATGCTTATTTGGAGAACAATTATAACTTTTAACCAATCGTGGGAAAGCAGATCTTCAGTTCAATATGCAGACCAGGAATTGAGGAATTGACATGTCCAGAAGCCAAAGGCCAATGTTGGGTATGTCTAAATAAGCTGGACTTTGGTTGGCAAGGAAGGAAAAGCTTTGACTGCTGAGGTCTTTAACGCTTGAGCTCTCTCAGACTGAGTCTATCAACCTGTGGAGTTAGGACCTCATGCGTAGGAGAGGTTTTACTTAAATGGAAAATACAATTGCCAAGAATGCCCTGCTTTATGACGAATTAACCGTGACATCAAACCCAATTTTCCAGTTGTCAATACTATGCAATGTGTAGGAGAGATCTTCAAAGCTTGAGCTCTCTCAGACTGAGTCTATCGACCTGTGGAGTTCGGATCTCGTGCGTGGGAGAGGTTTTACTCAAATGGAAAATAAAATTGTGAAGAATGGTCTGATTTATGACTAATTAACCATGATTTCTAGTTGTCAATACTATGCAATGTGCATCTAGACTAACTGCAATGTGCATCTAGACTAACTGAAATTTGCCTACCTAAGTGTCTAAATAAGAAAAGCAACTTAATATCGAAAAATTCATTATATATAAGCAAGATGTATTTGATGTTTCAGGCACCTTCCGACAACTACTCTCTACAAAACAAGATATATGATGAAAAGGGGGTGTGCGGGGCCGGGGTAGAAAGGGGAAGGGAGATTGACCGAAATGATAGAAAGAAAGCCTTTGCAACAATAACATTTTCTTTTACAAAATCCAGTTACAGAAAACGGAATTCTCAGGACAGTGGGCATTGACCCCGGAAGGGTCAGCAATTTTACAACTGCAAGATATCTCTCTTCTATTCGACAGTTCTGCATTTTGTACTAGGTATTATTTGATTATATATCAGTGCTTCTTCCAGACAAAGAAAGTCCAAGCCCCATCTGCAATCCACACTTGTCTTGTTGGTGATCTGTGGAATTAACATCTATTTGTTTGACCATTAACTCTTTATCGTATCTTCTGCGCTTTAGACTTGGCATTTCAATGTCTGTTGCTTTTCCGATTGTGTATCTGTTGACATTTAGACATTTATTTTCCCTTGGAAAAGCCTCTGGGAAATCAAAACCTGAACTAAGGGAGGGAGAAAAACAATGAAAATCCTGATTTGACTCAGAACCAGAACCAAAAGAATCGTTGAACTTTAAATTTTCTAGAGCCTGATCTTCAACTGGAGCTTTTCCTCTAGAATTACTTGATTCTAAGTCTTCAACTTCATAGCTTCCACTCGTTGCAATGAGAGAGCATGGACTTAAAGATGGACCCAATCGTAAATGTAGATCGCACGCATTTTCAGATGCTGTTTTGCAGTCCATCTCTGCAGATGAATCTCTTGCTACATTGCTGTTAAAGCTTTTGGGTGTACCACGTGTGTCATCCAAAGAGCGCAATTCTGTTGTGTATTTTACATAATTGGACCCTGTGTAGAAGCTATTTTTTGAATCAACTGGATGCTCCTGAAATTGCAATTCAGAATCAATGCAGGGCACTGGTACTTCTGCTACAACAGGACTTACTATTGCATGAGAAGGGAAGCCAATAGAACGCCCTTTTGAAGCTTCTAGTTGGAATGAAGCCGGTACACACCAGGGGGTCGGTAATGCATTGCATGTAGATGCCGAAGACACAGACCATGGCACAGGCATGCAAAGAAGCCTTGTATCAAACCTCGTTTGAAGTTTGGATGGATGCATGATCATTCCTTTTTTACTTGTACTATAAAATGGCTGCTGTTGAGAGGGTCCATTACATGCTAAAGGAATTCCTTGGTTATAATTCATAAAATTTATGTTGCCTGTTGGACATGAATTTGAAAGAGAGAAGATTGCATCATTAGTGGAAGGAGTTCTGTCAACTCTAGGGGTACAGGCAACCGAACTTGGAAAGCCAGGTGTAGCATGGGTAGGCATTACAGAATACGGTTGACAATCTATTGAAGGAAAAGAAGATGCAACTCTGGCACAATATTCTGCATTAGTAAATCTACTCTCCTGTGTATTTCCTTGACTAATCACTGAAGAGCCCTCGTAATCATTGCACTTGCATATCGCAGGGGTGGCAGAGGATGTAGTCAGTACTTGGCTGCTACCTGCACAGAATCTTGAAATGTGCCTCTGTGTCCTGGGTGTTTTCCTTGGTGGGCATCCCACATAAAGCGCCGCTGCAAAAGATAAAGCAATATTTTATAAGTTTCTTTTTGGCGAATGATCAGTGTGTAAGCTAAAAAGAATCATCACTTAATGCTCACTAGCATCAAAGTCAAATACGGACAGAAATTAAAAGCATGGTCCTTTCTCTAGTCTGGTGCGAGAAATATGCTATTTGCTTACAAAGTCAAAATATTTAAGATGGGTAAATCACCACTGCAAAAAAGCGTTGACGAAACATGAAAGTATTACTGAGATGATATATGGCACAACATACCTTCCACACAAGGTTCCAAAAATTGACCATTTTCGGTGCTTTCATCTCTTCGAATCATAATATTTACAGCATCCTCTATCCGGAGCCGCAATGTTTTCGAGTCCGTATATTCTGTCTGCAATCACTCATACACCTTAACATGATATTTGATGTACTAAATTTGTTGAATCCTTTATTACAATCCATTAATAGATAAAGTAATTCCTCACGTATGACACAGATGAAAAGCATACACCAACGTATTAACTTAGTTCATGCTAAATTAACACAGATGATAGAAATTTAGGTACTTCTGAATTTGCTTTGGAGTATAATATCTCCTCTGCACGCAAGACCACCAGAGGCAGCTTCTTTTGCCATTCTTTATTTCTTCTTGTAGTTTGACTGTGAATCTCGTCTGCAATTCTGAAGAAAAAATGCAAAGTAAAAAGCCTACTCAAACCAATGTCTTCTGCATATGTACACCAAATGATGGATGAGACCTTGAGAGCAGACCCAAAAAAATACTAATTATTTTTCTGATAAGATTTTTTGGCAAGTCTATTATAATCCATAGCAGTACTTCAATATATAAATATAAGATGCTAAAATGCTCCTTGTCTATATAGCCATTTTTTGTCGATGCAATATCTGTTTGAGTTCAATATCACTGCACTATTATAGATGAAGTTACTCTATAAGTTGCAATATTGAATCCGACTAATACTTGTCAAGGCAAGTGAAATGATTACTTGGCATAATTGGCATTCTCATACTGGGCGCACTCACAAGTAATGAATGAAAATGCAGGGAAATGAATTGAATGAAGAACACAAAAAATATATTGTTTTAAATGCAGGAAAACATAATGAATGCACAGATGAACATTAAAAATCATACATTTTTCACAGGTCTGGACCATAAAACATACATTTATTGATTCTCATAAGCCACAACTGCAAGGCATAGCAATGATTGATACTGCATAAATAAACATTACATATCATTTAAAAAAGAATTTACAAGTTTTAAACCATAAAATTAAAAAGATGTGTATTGTTTATTCTCAAAAATCATAACCAATAAGGCCCATAGGGCACCGATATAGAACATACTACATATCAGTTATCACAAATGGGAGTTATGAAACATGATGGCACAATACAAACTGAAATACCATTTACAAAATCAACTACTGTTGCCTCCCACAAACATATCTCAGCTTTTTTATTGAACTCGATTGAGGAATACTTGTAGATGCAACATTGGCTGCTTCACGGGACCCCTAAGCCCAAACCCTCTATTGGTGCCCTAGGTGGTTCTGCTCCAGAAAATATTAGATGAATCATACTTGAGATACTTGCCAAAGGTCCACATTTGAGATTGCCACGAAATCGCAAGTCTTTTGTAACTATGGATGGAGTTATAAAAGAAATGATTGTCAAAACTTAATGCAACATTGTTATTCTGTTTTGCACCATTGACCGAGGTTCCATTCCCACAGGATCCTCGGCACCATCAAAGTGGCCACGGGGACACCTGGCGGTAGGGGTCAAACTTCTCATTGTGAACCACATGGAACACAACAGTTGATATTACAGAACCTAGCCCATCCCCATGTGCACTTCGAGCTCTGCCCTAAGATTTACCCTAAAAATTTTCCCAATGGGCTAGAGGCTAGTGGTAAGAAACAATGAGTTTCACACCATTGACCAAGGTTCTATTCCCATGGACTCTTGGGCACACCTCAAAGTGGCCATGAGGACGCCTGGAGGTAGAGGTCAAACTTCTCAATATGAACCACACAGAACACACTCTTTGATATTACAGACCCAAGGCCATCCCCATGTACACTTCAAGCTCTGCCCTAAGATTTACCCTAAGCTTTCCTCCATTCATGGGTTAAGAGTATGCAAAATTGATCACTCGATGGTCAAATAGATTGCCCCTAAGGAAGTTGGACCAAGTTCAATTTTTAGGGAGACTCTACAGGAAATCCAAGAATAAGCGGTATGGTTTGCATCTTGAGATAGTCTCAAGGAAAATTCATTGCAGCAGCCTCGTCATGTTTTTCCCATGGCACCAACAATGAGGCTGAGATTCAAGCGCTCATTGAAGGTCTTCACCTTGCTAGAGTGCATGGAGTGGACAACTTGAATGTGGAGGGAGATTCACCATTGGTCATTAATGCAATATGATTTAAAGAAATAATCCCAACTAGATGCTCAATCACCTCCTTTGCCAACATTTGAAATCTGAAAATTGTTGCACAGAATTTTTCTCTCCCACTGCTTCCAAGAAGCTAATAGCCCCACAAATCTTCTAGCGAAAGCAGGAGCAGATATTGCATCTTCTCAAAAGTTGAAAGTTTTCTCTCCTCCAAATGGTCGGACTTGGATATACCTTAATCGTCCAAGATGGTGTGGAACTTGAGTAAGGTTTGTTAGTCTAAAAGGTTGGGCATGAAACACTAATAAATTTATGTGGCCACCAAAATACATGATTTCTCCGAAATCATTCTTCAGACACTGGCGATCTTGAGTAAGGTTTGTTAGTCTAAAAGGTTGGCCATGGCACATTAATAAATTTAATGAGGCCACTGAAATACTTCAAAGTGGAATTAAACATGGTAATGAATTCAAAGGCCGCCCCATCATAACTTGAAGTGACTAATGGCTGCCCCATGGAGTATGAATTGTTGGGGGTTGACACTCAATGTGCAACATGAAACATGTAGCTCCTTTCAGCATGCTTCAGTCAGTGCAGTCATTCCATTCCCCTTACACTTCCACAGGCAGAGTCAATCTCCTCCTCCCACCTGCAGAAATGTTTCATGTTGGATGACCTTAGCAAGGACCCGGTTCAGCACATTCTTGAATAGGATCGCTGCAGGAACTACACTGGAGGAAACATATCCGTAGAATCCACATCCGAGATGAGTTCCTGGGAAAATTGGCCGCTATTTCTCCCATGTTCTATATCTTTCAGTTCATGGTGAAATCACTATATCCTCCTCCTGCCCTCCCGCTGCAGGATGAACAGAAAGCGATCCAGGAGATTGATCATCCTTCTTGAGCCCTCAAGGAGGACATGCCTGATTGGCACCCCCTGAAGGAACAATGTGAGATTGGTATCTCTGCTGCTAATAAAAAATGGGAGCCCGTATTCTCTTCCCTTAAAAAGCGGGTAAATTCATGTGAGGTTCATCTCCACATACTCTCAGTTGTGAATTCTCGCCTTTGTAAACCTGGCAAGCCTAGTCGGAGGGCAGCAAAATTGAAGCCCCTCCTTCAAAAATCCTCGATACATCCTAACAAAACAACACCTGGAGTGAAACCCCATCAGAGTAAGTGTCCACAAAAGGTTGAGGGATGGACTGCAAAGGAGTGGATATTAGGGGGGACGGGTAAGATTGACATCCTGGTGATTCTTAATGGTCCATCCTGCAACCTTTCAGCACTAATGGACATGTATGAGTGCTGGTATCGCTGCTGATGTAAGCTACATGCCCGCTTCGAGAGGTAATTAGCCTGAATTTTATGCTCAAAGGGACAAATTTCTTGAGAAATACTCATGTCCCAAGTTCTCCACTATTGATGTTCAGCATCTTCCGCTCAGCCAAAAGAAGAAACAGGTGTTTTTGAGTGTTGTGATGGAAGGCGGTGTTGGAAGAGGTTCTGCAGTAGCACCTGTTGCGACTGAAGTAGGTGCAGCCCTGCCAATGTGTCCTGTGGAGACCCCGCTCCCTATTTTAGTAACTAGTTGTGATATTTTTTTGGCATGGCTCTCATTTATGGCCAGCTTCTTTTAGGTCTGTATTTTGTTTAAGGAAAAACCTTGTTGATCTTGCTTGTGGGATTGAATCCAATCTTTGGATTTTCCCTAGATAGTAAATCGACTTTTTGCTATGCACGGCCACCATTCTTCTACATTCCACTCCAGATACCATGTTCCTCTCTTCTTATAACTATGATCTTCCCATCTATAGCATTATGTAATGCTTTTAATTTCACAGGTGAGGGCCCCAATTGAGCCCCTCATTTTATCTAACCAAAAAAAACATTGTCATTCTGCAACTTGATGGCATCGCATGACCAGAGCCAAAACATGGAGGTCAACATTATGTCATAAGACATAGAAATCTGTGAATTCTTCTGCTAATTTGCAAACTCTTTAACTGAGTAACTCAAATAATAGTTGTTCAATAGGATCCACACATGTCAAAAATCTGTTACTAAAGCTTTTCTTTTAGTAAGACATTTGTCTACATGAAACAAGTTTGTCTTCATAATCATGAAGCTTGTATGGGTTATATAACTTATGAGCCAATAAAGGGGCCAGTCTATATGGTAAGGTAACAGATTAGCAAGACGTACAATGAAATAGAATACTAAGTAGAGGCAAGGCCATGGGAATGCTACTGTTTTATCTTTATCTATTAGTGTATTGCTGTGTACTCACATATGACATATTACTAAATATTTAACATAAAGGGCCATTATCTCTATAAGCCCTTAGTTCTAACGTTAAGTTATGGTCCTCAATCCTTCTCAGTGTTACACTTAACGTATATAAAAAGGATGATCGGGGGCCTATGAAGGATAAGGTTGCAAGCAGCCACGTAGGACTGGCTTAAGTTAAATACGCATTTAATTACTTTAATTGTAACTTGAGCCCCAGGCTAGGAATTTACTCCCAATTCTTGTACAGATAGGAGGAGTTAACACGTATCTTATCAAATGGAATAACTTTATCTGTTCCAAACCTATCTCTTGAAGAAGAGTAATCTCTCACCTGGGAATGTGGGTCCAAGTGCTTTCCAAAGCCCAGGTGTGCAGGGACCCCATCATTCAGTTTGTATATTTGTTAAGTCTGTTTTTCCACTTTCTGCTGTTATTGTAGGTGGACTCGGACTCGGCAACAAAACTTGGCCAAGACTTGACAAATTTTAAAAAATCATTAAAAATAGTGAATTTTAGGGGAAAAACTAATAAAATGCATTCGATATCAAATCAACTTCATATATATTTTGAACTAATCAATTACATCTGACATACAAAATTAAGTAAATAACGCAATATTGAATGTTTGAAGTTAAACCGTTGAACTTGAAATTTGTGAAGCAATTCCATTTATGATTATTCCTGATGATGAATCACAGGTTGTAATTCAAAATGCGTCGAGCAAAAATATAGCACACAATTGCACCCAGAAATTTACAACACTCACTCAAATAAAAGTTGTTTTTATATTCATAAAATTGTTTTCTTGTACACAAAATATGGATTTACAAATCCATGGCGATGGCATCAACAAAAAATATAACATGAAAAATACAACTAAGGTTGTGAAAAGACAGCTTCACTCGTCCCAACATAAGATCCACCACGATGGATCCTGCAACGTTTTGTGTGTCAAGGAAGCAGCTGCAATCATTGTACCCACCCTAGAGGTATCAACAAGACATCCTCCATAACATCTTTATGATTATCCAATGTTGTGGAGGATGATCCCTTGAATCAGCTCTGCCAATGCGCACACAATTGCTGCTAATCACGTCTTTTCTAAATTGAATCCAACCTTTGCACACATACAATTAAAAGCAAAAAAAAATAACAGAATGATTCAATCAAAAGGGTGTGTGAGTGAAGAAGGGAAATATTGAATGGGCTCATGAAAATAAGCTTTCAATGAGTGAAGTGTTTGAGTTTGTTAGAGTAGCTTTTATCTTTCGGTTTGTGTCCTTTTTTAAAAAAAATATTAATGTCTTTTTCCCCCCTTTTTTTTTAAATTTGAAAAAACAAAGAGTTGCCAATTCCAGGCACGGAACTTGTAAGTTTGACCAGGCTCACCACTTGACTTGGCGATTCTGCCAATTTTTTGTCAAAACCTCACCCAAGTCGGACTCAGACTGGCATCAGCAAGTCCTTGCCAGGACTCACCAATTCTCAATTCTATGATTTGACTCAATAGAAGCGAAAGAAGAGGAAGCAAAGAATGCGTAAGAGGACACCTAAGAAGACAAAGCAGAAAGGGGAGAAAAAATACCAGCACTTGGACCAGATCCCAAACTTTGCAGGACCAATATGCAGGCTTCTATGTGCTCCACGAGGAAAATGCCACAAACAGGCCTAGAAGGCATTCAAGAAACCATGACATGGGCAGGTTCAATCCAAAGAAATGGACAATGTGGAAGGAAGAAAACAAAGAGGAAAAGGAAAACAAGGAACATGGAAGGCCAACCATCTGGACAGCAAGAGTGGAGAAGCACTTGCCAGTTCAAATGGGCCAACGACTCACTTCATGACCAAGGGAAAGCAAACTTTTTGTTTTCAATCATTGGAAAAAAAAGTGATTGTAGTATACTTGTGGCAACTTTTGTATTATATAAAAGAATGGATTTGGAAGCTTTTAGTATTATGAAAAAGAATAGAGTCTCAAACTTTGCCCTCTTTGATAATGACAACTTGTCAATAGAATGGATTTGGAAGCTTTTGGTTGTTGTGGTTGTTTGTGCAGTTTTTTCAACATACCAAGTCCACCTTGCATCTTATGTTTGTAATGATAGTCTCCCCACCAAATCTCATGCACGTCGTTGGAAAATTGTTGAAGAAACCAAACAGTGCGTTCTGGTTAGCAGACATAGTTTCTTACATAATTTTGAAATTGAAAATGTTAACACAGTTGTTTCCAGATAAATCTAAAAGACATACTTCCTGTAATCTGATAATTCCACCAAGTGCAGAGGCATGTCCCCCATTTTTTGAGCACTAAATAATTTGTGTTCATGGTGTGTTAGATACAAGCATTTTAATTTCAACCTGCAGTCAGAATTTTAAGAACACCTCTCAATTGTCGTAGATCTTAATTTTTCCAGCTTTCACAACAAATCTTCACAAGAGGAAGAGAGCATGTTGTATAGCTGGACACAACATATCATGTAATATAATGAGCCTTATTGTCCTTAAGCTTATAGTTGTAATGTTTAAGTTATTGTCCTAGATTCCTAGGTCCTCAAGAGGGTGACCTGGATTTGATTGGCAATCCAGCAGACAACATGCACTAAATTGCAGAAACTTAATGAATTATAAACTTGTTAAAGCAATGATCCAAAGCAAATGAAAATGAATCCAATAAAATTAAATATAGATGATACCTCATTGTGAATGAAAGCTTTATTGAAAATGAGAGTTATCAACAAAAGGTAGCAATCTCTGCAAAGAGATATTTTTCTTACAAAACTACCCTGGTAGCCTTTTGGGTGAAGCATCTTAGCATATACAGCCAAGTACAACAAGAAACGAAGAGTCTCAAAGGAGGGAAATGGAGTGTTCCACCTTGAGAATCTAAGAAGTCATCAGTTGTGGATGGATAAGGACAAACTGCATTGGTGGATAAGGAGAAACCAATTTGGCAGGTGTTACCTGAATTAGGGTCAGAATCACATTCTGCGATTTTCAGGCCTTCCAGAATGTTTTTTGTGATCAAACTTTTCCGAAAAGAAATTTGCACCCTTTCATCATGTTCCCAAGCATTGTGACGCTTTCGAACAAGGTCATTTCGAGCTACAGTGGCAAAGTTGTGGCCCCTAGAAGCTAGTTGTCCCAATTGGCACTCTGCCACGCGGATCAGATTCTGACCCAAACTGCCTTTTGGATCAAAGGTTACATTTTATGCACGTAAAAGGTCCACTGTGGAAAAAGACTTCAAGTTTCTAAATAGCATGAGTTAGATACAAAAGGGCCTAATTACCCGTAATGGTAACTTGCGCCCCAATCTAAAGGTTTTATTTACTCTTCCTATATAAATAAAGATTCTCCCTATCTTATGTATCATTAGATTTTTAAAAAATAAATGTATCTTATCAACCAAAACACATTTAATCTTTTCAACAAAAGATCTCTTGGAGAAGAGTGATTTCTTGCCTACAATTGCATATGCACGTACCTTCCAAACCCCAGGTGTGCAGATGCCCCAATCATTTGGTTTGCAAGTTTATTATTTTCATTCTATATTTCCATTTTCTGCTGTTTTTTTGTAGTTGCAAGCTATTTTGAGAAATATGCTTGATACAAGTGTATACAACAATTATTTTGAAGGAAATCCAAGACCCACAACTATTCCATGAAAATCAAGCTTCTCTAAAACCATTTCTCATGATAATGGAGATGGAAAATGTTTACAGCACACTTCAAGGATAATAAAAAAGAAGCAGCAAACGGCACCAGTGGATGCCTGCAGTTCTAATTCTTTAATTGGTAATAGCTAGAAGGCCACTCCTATCTCTTTTCAGGTTTACTGTTATCATGTTAAGAGCATGATGCATGAAGCACAGAACAGGGAACTGATAAAGTTCAGTTCAGAAAGCTACTTTACAACGTGACTTTTATGTCATGCTAGAAGTGGCTGTGCTATGAGAAGTCAAGTGGTTAAAGATACGAGTAAAACTAATTTAGACTTCAAGAAATTGTAGACAAAATTTCCATGTCTAAGAAAAAATAGAATGATTAAATTAACATATTAGAGTATCCCATAAGGACAAACTGATAAGGAAAATATCAAATAACATGGCATTAAGGAGGAAATGCAACGACTTCCATAAGGATTTCTGATATTTCGCAAGAATAAAACGGCCACCACCTGGCAAAAGACGGGAACGTGCCATTGACTGATTGTAATCCATATGAATTTCAATCAAACACTGTCATGTCCCCTTTTTAGTTGACATGTGCAGAGTAGATGATTAGCCTATTATGTGACCCTCGTAGGCTGATGAGATGGATAGAGGGTCTTGATGGAGCTAGGCTTGGTTTTTGTTTGGGCTCTTTCGGACATGAATTAAAGGAGATATTAATATTTGATTGATTTAATCAAATATTAATTATTTGGTCCAATTTTAATTAATTATTAATTATTAATTATATTTTATTGGGTCTAATTTTAGGATCCTCATTCTAAATTAAGAATTGGTCTAATTTTAAGACCCTAGTTCTAAATTAAGGAAGCCCCAGTCTAATTTAAGGGAATCTAATTTTAGCAAACACACCTTTGGAGGTGTATAAGAATCTCTCATGGGAGAGAGTTTGTATTCATGATTATTTGATATTGATTCTTGTTAAGAAATTCTTCTGTGAAGACTGAGCCAAGGGTTCCAGTATTCCATCTGCAGTGGAGAACGTCAACTCTTCATTGTGTGCGATTCAAAGGCTGTGAAAGATCAGCTGATCTATTGCCAAACTGCATTGAAGAACGTCAACTCTTCAGTGTGAGCGATTCAGAGGTTGTGAAAGATCAACCGATCTATTGCCGAATTGGGAGATAACTTCATCCAGAAGCTATCACATGTACTTACAAGTTTGAGAGATAACTTCACACAGAAGCTATCACGAGGGTTTCAGGGATTTTCATTATTTGGATTTTGATTCCAGAATTATCCAGATATAGATCTTTGTATTAGCCCATAATTCTGCAGATCAGGATCAAGCATATTGGTTGAGCAATATCAGTGGCCGTACGATTCCCGTACAGATCTGTGAAAATCCGTACGCACCTACAGAAAGTTCAGGTACCGACATCGGCAAACAGAGACTTACAGAGACCGACATCGGTCGACTCATCACCGACGTCGGCAAGGGGATCACTACAGGTCGACCGACGACGGCAGTATAACCGACGTCGGCGACTGTGTTTTTTACACAGCAGGCCGAGACGTTCCAGATTCAGCCCAGTTCGCGGAATATTCAGGCTATAAGGCCGAACTTTCGATATTCTTTGTATACCTGACAGAGGATCTCTATTGTAAGCTGATGAGCAAATAAATAAGAAATTATACTGTGATTTATTCATCTATTTGAAGATATTTTGCAGAAATTCAGATAAGCAATTTGGAGCTTTTGTTTTGATATTCGAAGGGATATTACAGTTGTTCAGAGCTTTTGTAGGAGAAAAAAGAGGCCCTAAGTAAGGGACATTACAGTGGTATCAGAGCTAAATCCTGCCATCCTGAGGGTTTGACAGATCTTATGCAGCCACAAGGGTTGGGACCACACGGGTATTTCATCCAAGACCCACAACGCGCAGTAAAGCTTACTTGAAGGCACTCAAGTTCTAGAACAACCGCCGGAAGACATGGGTGACGATATTGGTAGGGCCCGTATTCCTCATCATCTGAGAGATCAAGATGATCCAGAGGTTTTGCTTGCTCTTAGAGAACTACGAGAAGGGCAAAGGCAGAATAACCAGGTATTACAGCAGTTGGCAGCAGCACTGCCGAGATTGGGTACTCCGAGGAGACATTTCCCACACCGTGAAGATGTCAAGAGTGATGCAGGATCACAGAGAGGCCATGGGACTGTTTCTCGTACAGCGAATAGGCCTACTAGGCCTATCTTTGTGAGACAGGAAGCAGAGGAGGTGATAGCAGGTGAAGAGCATGAGGAGGAATTTATAGACACATTTAGGGCAGCAACTGACGAGTGGGAGTCATTACCACCTGTGGTCAGGGAGATGATTACTTTTGACCAATTCCTCACACAAAGGAAAGAACATTATCGAGGTCGACAGAATGGGAGAACAAGGCCCCAGAACAATGATTTGAAGTAGGCTACGAGCAGGCTCACACTAGCGACGTTTGACGGTAGTGGTAAGGTGACAGCACAGGCCTGGGTTAGTAAGCTGGATACATTTCTCACATTGCGACCGATGGGTGAGGAAGATGCTATCAGATATGCGACACTACATCTTGAGGGAGTAGCTCACGATTGGTGGCACCACGGGATGGTGACACTCCATCATGATCAGATCACATCTTACCAGGTGTTTGTGGACAGATTAGTGGAGCGTTTTGACAGGAGGGATCCAGAGTCCTATTTCCGAGAGTTGGCACAGTTGCGCCAAAGCGGCAGTCTAGAGTCTTACATTGGTGACTTCCAGAAGTTATCAGTTATGGTTCCTGACATTTCAGAGAGTCGACTAGTAGTACTCTTCATGGAGGGCTTGACAGAACCATTGAGAGGTTGGATCAAAGGCTTTGATCCTCCTTCCTTACAGGAAGCTATGAAGAAGGCGCGCAGTATGGAGATGGCGGCCCCATCAAGTAGATCTAACTCCAGAGGTACTTCTTCATCGAGAGACCATAAGCACTCCAACGGGGATACAGAGAGACCGGATTTTAACATAGATAAATCCGGGGTTAAAAATGATTCAAAAGCCAATCCAGCAGCACCACCTTTGGATCGTGAGGCGCTTAATGATCTACGCAGGAAGAAGCTTTGCTTCTACTGCAAAGGTCCATATGATATCCATCACGATTGCCCTCTAAGGCCTAAGGGCAAAGCAAATCGTGTGATGTGGGCATATTATGAGGATGCGGAATCAGAAGATTCCGAACAGCAAGATAGTTCTGAGGAGGCAGAGGCTTCAGAGCCTAAGGCAGAGGCAGATTTAGAGCTTCATATACAGGAGGCACGCCTATCCAGCATTCAGTCGGATGAGTCATTCAGACTCCGTGGAGTTTTGGCAGGGCAGAAGGTTACCACCCTTCTTGATATAGGAGCCACACATAATTTCATAGATGCTAGATTTGTGGAGAAGCGTGGACTCACTACCGAAGATTTTGAGGGAATTAGAGTTAAGGTAGCCGATGGTCACACTCTTAGGTGTGAGCGCATGATTAGAGACCTCCCATTGCGCTTGAACAACTATGAGTTTAAGGCTAATTATTTTGTAGTGAACATGGGTGACATAGAATTAGTCTTGGGTATGAAGTGGCTTCATTCATTTGAGGAAGTTACTCTTCATCTCAAAGATATGGAGGTTCGTTTTCAGGTTGATGGGAAAACACATATTCTTAAGGCAATACGGGGCAGCAGCGTCAAACATATGTTTTTTCATCGGATGGAGATGCCTATACTACATGACATGATAGAGTGCGATGATGAGTGCACATTGGCACCAACACAGGAGAGATATGAGGACGAGCTTTGTCTTGAGGTGAGTCCAGTTCAAGAGTTAACACATGTGGTAGAGTCTCAGCTTTCTTTTACAGGTGGGTCACATGTTGATGACGATATACGTACAGGAGACAGAGGTGATGTGACGCCATTGGATGAGAGTGGTGATGGACAAGGCCTGGAGTTTGTGTTGGTTGACAACGCTGTAGATCGAGACTTCATTTGGGATCCAGGTATTCAGCGATTGCATGAGGGCAAGCAATTTCAGGAGGGGCGGATTGTCATGTCCCCTTTTTAGTTGACATGTGCAGAGTAGATGATTAGCCTATTATGTGACCCTCTTAGGCTGATGAGATGGATAGAGGGTCTTGATGGAGCTAGGCTTGGTTTTCGTTTGGGCTCTTTCGAACATGAATTAAAGGAGATATTAATATTTGATTGATTTAATCAAATATTAATTATTTGGTCCAATTTTAATTAATTATTAATTATTAATTAATTATTAATTATTAATTATATTTTATTGGGTCTAATTTTAGGATCCTCATTCTAAATTAAGAATTGGTCTAATTTTAAGACCCTAGTTCTAAATTAAGGAAGCCCCAGTCTAATTTAAGGGAATCTAATTTTAGCAAACACACCTTTGGAGGTGTATAAGAATCTCTCATGGGAGAGAGTTTGTATTCATGATTATTTGATATTGATTCTTGTTAAGAAATTCTTCTGTGAAGACTGAGCCAAGGGTTCCAGTATTCCATCTGCAGTGGAGAACGTCAACTCTTCATTGTGTGCGATTCAGAGGCTGTGAAAGATCAGCTGATCTATTGCCAAACTGCATTGAAGAACGTCAACTCTTCAGTGTGAGCGATTCAGAGGTTGTGAAAGATCAACCGATCTATTGCCGAATTGGGAGATAACTTCATCCAGAAGCTATCACATGTACTTACAAGTTTGAGAGATAACTTCACACAGAAGCTATCACGAGGGTTTCAGGGATTTTCATTATTTGGATTTTGATTCCAGAATTATCCAGATATAGATCTTTGTATTAGCCCATAATTCTGCAGATCAGGATCAAGCATATTGGTTGAGCAATATCAGTGGCTGTACGATTCCCGTACAGATCTGTGAAAATCCGTACGCACCTACAGAAAGTTCAGGTACCGACATCGGCAAACAGAGACTTACAGAGACCGACATCGGTCGACTCATCACCGACGTCGGCAAGGGGATCACTACAGGTCGACCGACGACGGCAATATAACCGACGTCGGCGACTGTGTTTTTTACACAGCAGGCCGAGACGTTCCAGATTCAGCCCAGTTCGCGGAATATTCAGGCTATAAGGCCGAACTTTCGATATTCTTTGTATACCTGACAGAAGATCTCTATTGTAAGCTGATGAGCAAATAAATAAGAAATTATACTGTGATTTATTCATCTATTTGAAGATATTTTGCAGAAATTCAGATAAGCAATTTGGAGCTTTTGTTTTGATATTCGAAGGGATATTACAGTTGTTCAGAGCTTTTGTAGGAGAAAAAGGAGGCCCTAAGTAAGGGACATTACAAACACTTAAAAGCAGCAATCTAAGCACACTGGTTAACAGAACTGAGCAAAGAATCCTTGGTTGCAATCGCTCACAGCAATAGTCTACACCAATCCTCCTACAATCTTAGAGGGAAAGAAAGATGTCTAATCTGGAATGATCCTAGCCTTAGTACATGACATAGAAGTATATAAAACAAAATGAAATAATTAAATTGCACTAAAAGTAAAAAATATTTTAAAATGGTGTAGGAAAAAGCTAAAAACCGTCCCTTTTCCTGCAAGCATCTCTATAGAAAGTGGAAATATCACACTCAGCATTGTACAAACACTTAAGGAAAATTTCAGGGCAAATTGCATCAGGCTAGCTACTTGAAAATGATCCGCATTTCAATTAAAATACAGGTTAAAATATTTCTCTTAATGCAAAATGATATAACCAGTAAGCAGCGCCAAGGGCAATATATATGGTGGGGCTAAGAGACTGAATTTTCTTTCTAAACACTTAAGAAAAGAATGGGGCATGTTCCTATTTTTTAAATGCCTAATTTTGTAAAGTTCTTAGTAGAATGTAATGCAGCAGGTGTAGAACAAGGTGCTATCCTCATGTGATGGCTAACCTATTGTATTTGAGTTATGTCAGTAAAACAAGATTTGAGATAATAGCATGTGACAACAAAATGATGAATGTGGATTCGTCAGTGAGAGGCGAGGAAAACTCTAGTTCAGAACAAGTTTGAATTTCATAAACATCAAAACAGCTCGTACTATTTTTGAAATCGGTAACAACTGTCTTTGTTGAAAGAGAAACAAATGACCAATATACACACCTATGATGTTCCTGTCATGTAAAAGAAGGGATGGATCAGGAGAGTGGTTGATACTCTGTCTAGATGTCAAGAAATGTTGCTTAATTTTATTAATGGAGCATTGACAGGTATAAGCTCTCATGTCTTAAAGGCTGGTTAGATGTCATATAGATTCTAGCTGCCAACAAATTGCAAGAGACATCCGACACTCGGGGGAGCCTTCAAAATGGACTTAGCTGCAGCTTAGAACATGTGAAAACAAGAGGAGCAAAACAAACATAGCCAATGTTGCAAGAACGGATTGTTTTTCCCAAATTGTCACCCTGCAGGTAATCTTCCTTAAAGTCAGAAAAAAAAAATATTTATGTTTAGGCATTATTAGTAATTTAAACATGCTAGGCAAAGCTAGCCTGTAACTGCAAACTTTTTGACCACTTAATATTTTGCAATGTTTTTAATCCTTCTTCAACAGGATCTTGGTACACTACATAGTTGCCGATCAAAATCACTTACCTCTGTTGGATGAAATGACAGGTTAACTTTAAACAGTAATCACTCTAGATACACTAGAAAAATAATATGAGAATACTGGTTAAACCACAATAGTTCACATATTACAAGCAGCTAACAGACGAAAATGAATCGATGCGGACTGAAGCATCCTTTTTAAAGTTTATAGTATAAATAATACTTTCAGCGCAAAGCATTTAGTGAAAGAGAGGGCATGGAATGAATCTTATGCTCAGAGACATCTCATACTGCAAATGATATTTAAAGTTGACATAAATAAACTGAACATAAGCAACCTCAAATATAAATAACCACCAAAAGAAGCCAAATTTATAGGGGAATTGTTAATGTGATGTTCTAAGTCTTATTTATCTGCTAAATAGATAGATCGTTTGTGCACAATTTTCTTGGTTTTTTTCTATTTCCAAATTCTGTGGAACTGTGCTCTTGCTTTACACAAGGTCTGTTATGTTCAGAAAGATACCATCTCCAAAACAAGAATGGGCGATCTTGTTTCTTTACACTTGGGACCTAATTCATGTTATCTTCCTGTCTTCAAAGATAAGTAGAATCATTTATGGGATAAGTCCATACAGGTTTTCATGACTCTCTTTTAAGTTTTTATTTTTTATATTTTATAAGCCCAGCAGCCTTGGAAGGAGTCACCACAATAATACTGAGAAAGGCAGACCCATGAAGTCATGCCAATCCACCCATCACTTTCACCGTAAAAATATTATACAAACATAAACTGGCTAAGTTAAGACACGACAGGCTTCTTGCTATTCCCAACAAGTGTGTTTAACCCTCTCACTACAAAAAGTCGTAAAAAAAAACTGAATAAATGGTTAAAACATTAGGACAACCATGAAGATCTGACATTGACAGATTTGGACAAACTAAAATCAAACATTCAAACCAAAATGGTTAACAGCATTTTGAACAATGGCAAAATTGACGACAAGTTTAAAAATTGGCATTAGAAAAGTGTCATCAACCTTAAACTACAGCACCCCACCTACCCGCTTAAAGTAATTGACCTCAAAATTATAACAGCAGAATAAAGAACCAAGTCACACATATTACACACTGAAACTGGTAGGTGGACTCAGCCAAAAATATCTTGGGAGCAAAGATTCTGAAACGTATGCAATTCAAATGGAATTGAGCATGAAACACATTTCCTTTTAACCTGGCTTTTCAATGATATTAGATACATCTACGGGGTTCTTTCTACTCAGATTCTAGTACATGAGGTCTCAAATCAAAGACAATCAAACAGACCTTAAGGAAAATATTTTATAACTGAACACCCAAAGAAACAATCCTCTAAACATGTAATGCACTTGAATTGCCTGCACACCAATTTGGCCTATAGCGGATTCTATATATATATATATATATATAACGGTTATGGGAGGGAAAATCAGAAAAAAAAAATTGCAAACACTCTGGGGGTGCCTGTCAAATTACAACCCTCTTCTTATCATCTAGAAAACAGAGACAGATCAATATATAAATATGCGCGTACACACATACACAGAGATATGATTCTCTACTTCTTTCTAGTTATGTTCAAAATTGTAAATGGGGTCTTAAAACTAGAACCCAACTGAGATGGTCTCCAACTGAAAGCTCTCCACATGAATTTCAGAAAAAAATAATAATAATGGGTATACAAAGCTCTCAGTGAATGGAAGAGTTGTACACTGGCGCACAGTAACAGAAGAAAAATAAATACCTAAATATATCCTGTATCAACCTGCCCCTTAAGGGATGGTGGCTGTCGCTGTGCCAGGCCCTTCTGATACATTCATATGGTCTTGGCCCTGGCCTTGGCATTATTCTCTATATTCGCACTCACTCTCCCCCTACAATTTCCCAGCTACGCCAAAAACCTCAAACCAAACGTACCCAATATTCCTAATGCAGTGCAGAGCCCCACACATGGAGTAGGATTGCAAGTTGTTAAATATATTGACAATGCAATGCCAAGTGGGTGTTGTCAGAGATGGAATAGGAAGGCCCCCATATGGCCAAACTACTGACTTTGTGGGTGTGATTTAGTTCAGTGTACGGCAAAGGGCAAAAAAAAAACTGCACAGCTTTTGGTCACTGTCCACTCTCTTTCTCTCATTTGCTGTCTCTGATACGACCCGTATCACATCTAAATGAAATGACTTCAAATCAGATTTCATGTGGAGGAGCTTCTCTTCTTCATTATGCACGCCGTTCAATCAAAACTCATGGTCCCCATATCCCCATTCTCCTCTCCACCCCATAGCCTTTCATGGTGGGAGGACAGTTTCTTACAAATTTTTCATTGTTAATTATCTTTTATCAAAGCGTGGACCAATCAACTTTTTCCTCGAGTCCATATTTTTATTGGAACTCGTGGATATATCTATTCATTATATAAAAATATGATATATATAGATGGTTACAACAAAAAGGTGGTATTAAGCATGATCTTCATGTCGATAAATAATATTATTCAATACTATTTAAAATAATAAAATTGTCACTAACACATATAATTTAGAAGTATTATCAAAATATTATATACCAAGAACGCTAGATAAATGTGCATGGTATTATCAATGTGATCTTCATGTTGATAAAAAATACTATTCAAAACAATAAAATTATCAACAATATACAATAACTTTGAAGTAATTGTTGATGTGAGTTTTATGGACACTAAAGAATTTTATGAGATAAACTCTAACATTTTAAGATTGGTGGAAAAAAATTCACTCTAAGACACGAGTTGCAGGGTATTGGGTTTTGTAAATAATCTCGTGATAAAATAGTAATGAGCAGAGCAATTATTTACTTTAGAGGATTCGAGTATGACATGGGTCTAGACCTACTTGAGATGGGTGGATTGATGATGAGTATAATTTAAGGTGGGTAGAATCAAAAGAAATTCAAAAGGAAGAAGGGTGGGGCAGAAAAGAAAGGTTTTGTAAGTCAAAAATAGGAAAAACCTTAACTAGAATCTGAACTATAAGTTAAACAAGTGAATGAGAACCAATGCTTGCTATAATTTGTTAATAACATACAAAACACACAAACACAGTTAGGAGTTCAAGAGGAGAAAAAACATTAAACTTTAATGCACATAATCAAATGTTGTTGCGTTTGTAAAATTACAGTTGCGCATCTATTGTAACATCCCCACTAGGATTGACTTATAATAACGTGATTTTTTTTTAAAATTTAATCAACTTATTCTTTCATTAGATTTCACCACAAGAACCTAAATAGTGATTTAGATTAAACACTCTAAGTTTGTTAACTTGTAAAATAAGCATGTAACATCTATTTATCACTGATCACTAACATCAAAGGAAATAAAAGTTAACTGAATATAGAAAGTAATTACAGATTTTTAGCCACCGTTGGTACAAACATACAACCACTGTTGTCAGTGTATAATGAGTAAATAATTACATTTCATCAAGGATGATGTTTCAATAATAATAAATACAATATAAGATACAAGGCTCCACAATGCATAAATTTTTTGAACTCCAGTATCTATGAAAATCTCAAGTGTAGTCTCCAAATAAGTATTATTGCAGGGAAGGAGAACACCATCCAAGTGCTTTTCTACACCAATCATAGACTTTCGATCTCCCACACAATCTCTCATCAGGGAATGACCCTCCCTTCACGAATGAGTAGATAGTGACGTTATGAGAATCTAGAGAGACAAACTAGTACCCATGTGCTATAAGATTTTTAATACATGATGTGTATCATAAATAAAATACATTCTAACATGATATCGCACAAACATGTAAATTATACATATGAAATGACAATGTCTAACTAAACATTACTTTGATCAAAGTTTTTAATAATTATTGATTTCTAAAATCAGTGAAATTCATACATACCACTTGATCAGATTACATTCATCTGATGTTGGTGATGCTAGTAAGCTAGTGAAGTCTATCTCACTACTTACTTAATGCCAGCAAAATGAGATTTGGTTAACATGAATATAACTAACAGATTCATACAGATTACTTCCTACTAGCAAGCATAAAACATGTTAAACATAAGAATAATCAAAATGCATATATTTAATTTGTTAAATGTATGAATGAATCTCCACTACATTATTTATCACATAAATAATAAGCATAACAAGTACAATTTATACCAACGTGGTATAATATATATTAGACTGTATATTTCTAATTTGCAATACATTTTAAGATAACAACAATATCAAAATCTGATATTATTATTTACACATTACTCAGTTACAAACAACCAGTCATAACAAAGAAAGTCATAATTATCACAATGTAATCTTTCATTTGAACAACTTATTGTATTTTTAGAAGGTTGTAGGCATATATATAATGTTTTATTCTTCAAATATTTGTGACTTAATTTTTAATAGACAATAAACTATAAGCATATATATATATATATATATATATATATATATATATATATATATATATATATATATATATATATATATATAGTTTTCATATATATATAAACACTTGTACATAAATATATTCACAAATACATTCATGAACCATCATAATATATTAATATTTTTGTATTGTTCATAAACTGGGTACTATAGTCAATGCACTGTTTAAAACTACATTATGCTCTTTTTATTTTTTTGTAGGTTCTCATAGTATCAATTAAATCAAATCAACATCTAGTTCAAGTTTATTGTGAACTACTCATCACTCAATCCTTACAAGCATTTAAACTTCCTACACTCAGTTCAATATATATCAAAAGTGTCAAATCAAGTTCAATCGTGTTGATTTACTAAATATATATTAAAACTTGTATATATTACTGGTTTCCACCCAAATCTCATGATCAGAATAATATGAATACAATATTCCAATAGTATAACTACCAAGTTGATAATAATCGCCATTGGTATACACTATTAAATATCTTTGTTTAATAGCTAATTGATTTAAACTTAGTTTTGACAAACTAGGTTTTATACGAATTTATGCCCAGTCCTAATGTTTAAACAAGTAAACTCATACCTATATAAATATACTTGATTCGAATGTCAATTACACATATCCAGCTTAACATAAGTTCACAGTTGGGACATCAAGATACACACAATCCAGTTTTCCTTATATTCACTATTTTGATTAACATAATACACATATCATTATATTTACATAGTTTTCTATCGTGAATAATATACTACATAGGTCACCATATTTACATAGATCACTATATTTTACACAATCATATATTTTATAGATTGAATGACAATTAACATCAATTAATATCGTTGTCAAAAGCACACAATATACACATTATATATATATATATATATATATATATATATATGGAAGAAGGTAATTATGTTCGTTGTATATCAATTTATCATTATACAAAGTTTGTTATATGTTAATTTGTGCTAATAGTTCACTATATGTTATTCCATGATTTGCTACATGTTATTTGAATATTGTACATGTAGTTCGGCTTATGAAAACTCATGGTTTTTATAAAACATAATGTATAATACTAGTAGGAAAGATTAAAGGAAGATGGCCTGCCTTGAGTGGCAACAATAACCGATGCCACACCACATACAAGAACCAATATTTTTGTCACATGAGCATTTTGAAATCCAGAGGGACCTGTGTTCATTTTGCAAGAATTTTGGCTAATATTGGATGGTTTTCAGCTGAAATTCACAGGACCTACCAAATATATGGCAGAGGAAGATGCAGATCTATGAACTATTAGAAAATGGAGAGCATTTCCCCATATTTTCTTGTCAATGGGATGGATTGGTTTTTGATAAAACACACAACACTTTCTTTATAGGTTTTGTATTGAATACATATATACATGTCAATATATATCTGTATCTAATTTATTTGATATATATATATATATATATATATATATATATATATATATATATATATATATATATATATATATATATATATATATATATATACTCTCCTATTTTATTGAGAATCAAACATATACAAAATTTTTCCAAACGAAATCTTAATAACTTCACCTACCTAGCAAAAGCGTATGGCACAATCATGAATTCCTTTATTTGGCTCCCTCTTCTCCTCTTCGCGTTCTTCTTCTCCTCCTCTTTGTGTTGCTCTCTCTCTCATCTCTAATTCATGCTCCTCTTCTCTTCTTATCCTCCTATGTCACCCCAACTTCCTTTCTTTTTCCATTGCATGAATATATTTTTTGCTTTAAAGTTCACCTCTCTCCTTTTTGGTGTTTCCCCCCCTTTTTTCCTATATATATTTTATTTACAATTTGGCCCAAACATGTTTTAATTTTTTTAATTTTGTTTTATTTATTCCATAAGTATAAAAATCTATTAAAATTGTTAATTATAATACAATACATTACAATCATTTTATATGATATTAATTTAGTATAGGTAAACGATCATCATGACTTAATAATTATACTACTAATGTAAGTTGATAATATTCTTTTAATTTGAAATGATAAATCAAACAATGCTATATCAAAACACAATGGTTATTATAATATTGTAATTATATTACTATGTTATACCAATTATCTATGTCTTTTGTTATCTTTATGTATTAAGGCGTTAAGCCACATAATGGTATTTCTCAATATCATAAAGATAACCGGTTAATGTTCTCAAACATTACAAAGTCATGATGGTTAGTCTACATATGGTAGTACAAGATACTATTAATACAAATTTACATTCTCGAAAAATATTAATAATCATGAATATAATGACATAACCACATAGTAGCATTTTACCTTAAATCTACGTTTAATATCTATAATGCAATCACAGAAGATTAATTAAACATAGGCATAAATATGAACTAACACACAACTAGCATGCATAAAAAATTATCTAAATACATACAACACCAAAAACATACTAACGTTAACAATTCAAATAATGTATATTACGAGTGCCATCTAACATGGTGTGTGCATAGGTTATAGTTGTTGCTTTGTCATCTCCCAACACCTCCATCTATGTCACCCTCTCTGATGATGCTCTCCCTTTGTCATGCTTTGAGTGATGAATCTATTATGTGTCAAACTCACAACAAGAAGGTAGTTAGTCCATAGCATCGTGACATATATCATAAAATACTACTGAAATAATAAATCAACATGATCATAATATAAGAATATACAATACAACTAACTCATAGCAATGCAATCATGAAATCAAAGCAACATACAATTGTCTCATAAAATCATATAACTTACAACTTACTCAAATAATAATCAAAACAAATTTTCAACCATAAAAATCTATGGATAATCAAGTAAATTTGCTTAGTGAGAAATCAGGATGTAATATCTACAAAGAAAGATTATGATTATTATACAAAAAAAAGTTCAAATCAGTAATAACATAATTTAAATAACTATATTGAAATAAACACTCATACACAGCCCACAAACTAAATAATTGGGACTTCTTAAATGAAATATAAGATTTGAAGAAAAACAAGATTTGCACATCAAGACAAATTGCAGAACAATGCATATAATTTCTCATTAATCTTAACAGTCAAATTTATCCTCCCTTTAAAAATCAAGAGGATACAAATATAAGTTTGGGATGGGGATGTCTCATCTCTCAAGTGAAGTCTAAAATTATATTGTCCAAAAATAGATCATGTGTCAAAATTCATGCATAATATGCATGTATACGATATAAATAGTCTTCAATTAGAGAACTCTCAGACACAAGAAATAGCCCCATTAAGAATAGACTTCAGCTATAATTTAGACATGCAACTAAACTCAAAATAATTATAGTGATGACATGGCACCATGTGAAGATGGAACATGCATAGTAAAAGCTTGTGTTATTGTCATTGTAGTTGCAATTAGAATTATCAATGCCTGAAGAGTTACATGTATTATGGTAGCTTGAGAACTAATTGAGGTGGTCTTTGTTGTCATTGTAATAAAAGTAAGAAGTGGCACATAAGTAGGCCCAGTTTGAGTTTATACCAATGTATACTTTGGGACCCACGGCTGAGTGCTTTGTGGAGGCGCTAATGGTGTTTTTGTAGTGATGATTGCTTTACTACCTCCATCTTTAAATATAAGGTATGGCTAGCTTGAAAATCAATGTTAATGGTTTCAAAATCAAGCAAAGACCTTTTAAACAATTATGGAAGCTTGTCCATTATTATTTTTTATGTATTTAACCACTATGGTCTTGACTTCTACATACAAAGTATCAGCTCTAGTGACTCTCCCTTTAGTAAGATTGATCAATTGCATGATCTCATCATTAGTCTTATACATAGTTCCTTCTTTTTTGGCTCAAAAATTGTCAGCTATGACTTTGAGCAATCCTTCAAGAATGGGATTGATAACAATTGCCTAAGATGAGTATTACACCTGTCACTCTCATATCCTTCAAAATAGATATGGCTCTTGCTTCTTGACCAATAAATTATTACACTAGGGTTTGTATCTCTCAATGTCAATCGAACAAGTTATCCATCTTAGTAGCCACATGACTCTATTCCCATGCCACTTCTAATGAAGTTATTAAATTTAAATGGGCATAGGATCTACTCCTTATAGCCTGCCCCAAAAAATTGAGTTTACCTTTTGAATCCTTCATTTTATAATATAGTTAGGAGATGTCTCCCCATTTATGTTGAGATTCAACTTTTGCAAATCTTATTGCCTCAAGAATGTTGTGCAGCTTCTTTGTTGTAAAAAATTACCACTCTAGGAAAAGTGTATTTGGGAATCATCATGTTAATGTTAATGGTTACGTCTAAGGTTAATGGTAGTGTTTTAGATGGATCTATGCAGGCGATAGAAAGGGAAGCATCCGAACATGATGGCAATAATAAAATGGCCCTAGTGGTGATGATTGGAAATGGATTACATGAAAATGCAGAGCAAATTTCTATTTCTAAGGAAATAAGGGAGTCAACTTCAGGGATGGCAATTTATGTTCAGCCTACTATGAATAGGGTTGAGTCTAGATCTTTCACTGAGATTCTAAAAAAAACCCAACAAAAGATTTTTTACCTAGTACCTCTAACCCCTCAATCATTTTTGATGGGGAGAACTTGAAAAAGATCCTCAATCATGAGTAGATAATGCTGAGCAGAGGGGTGATCTATAGATTCACTAATTTTTGGCCTTCATTTTCAATGCTTTAGGTATGGGTCGAGTAGAACTTGAAGCCCTGTATGCAAGGTAATCTAGAACTCTTCCCCTGTGATAATGGATTTTTTGTTGTTGTATTTGATCTTGTTAAGGACAAGAATGAAATTTTCCAAAATTAGGTTTGGAGATGGAATCGATGTATGTTGCAGTCAAAGCCTTGGTATCCATTTTTTTACCCTCTTGTAGAAGCCTTCAACATTGGACCAATATGGGTAAGGATGCCTCATCTTCCTTTCCAGTTTTGGACTAATTGTTTTTTTCATGCTATTGGAAATTCTTTGGGTAAAATTCTTGGTGTTGACCCATCAACAACAAATATGCAGCACTCTAACTATGCTCGTATCCTAGTCTCTTTTAATGTTTTATAAAACCTTCTTGCATCTATCGATTTGATCATTATTGTCACCAAATCTTGCACCATAGAGGAGTTTTTTTAAGCCTACTCTACTACTTGGGCAACATTGGAATACTTCTAGGTATGTGAGTTACCTATAAAATAAGTAGACCTCTAGGTTTAAGGGCTAGCTCCCTAAGTTTGCTTTTAAGTGCTTATAACCTATACTAATCAATTACTTGTTAGAAAAGGGATAGAAATTTGCATGAAAATAACCTATTCTAAGCGGGTGATACACCATAAGGATTTCCATAGTGCTACCATACTTATTCCACTAAGAAATAAGACCTACAAACCAACTTCAAAGTCCTAAGTTATTATAGCATTAGTATTTCAATATATAGGTGATATGCATGCAAAAACTCAAGGCAAGTGGACCAGAGGGTAGATTGTAGACTCTAAGTACACTTTCACACTTTAATGGATCCAAACACATTAGCTACACTCTATATGACCTATTATAATGAGAACATATTGCACTAGACATGAAAGGACAAGGAGAAGTAAGGACAAAATCACTAGACCTCACCATTCATCACTTTGCACACTTAGACAAGATGTTTTTGAACTCAAAACCATGTTTCTTGTATTATTCAAAGGTAAAGTACAACATCAAAGCATCAAGGATTCACCATACATGGTGTGGAATTATGAAATAAGAGCCAAAATGGCTAGTACTTATAGAATGTGAGGAAGGAGAGAGAAGAATGAAGTTCAAAAGTCATAAAAAAACACTTGTCAAGCTAAGAAAAGGAGTTATGTTTTCAAGAGAATGGAGTAGACCATGCAAGGTATGTGTGGATAAATGTCTCTCTAAGAATAAAACTCCTTCAGATTTGGCATAGGACTCTTCAATTGATTTCTTAGAAACTACCTTCATCATTTGGCCTTCCTTGAATCCTCCATGACAGAATAGGGATAGATGACATCATTGCACTATGAGTAAGGGGTTATAAACTAGTTCCAACATGCATTAGATGTGTCCCTAATCATCAATATTCTTCTGGCCAAGTGTTCTCACTACCTACAGTCATAATCACCCTTCTTTCACTCATCCTTCACACTTGGCACCAAGGTGTGCTTCAGTTTCTCAAACTATTCCATACAAAGGATGATGTGACACTTGTCAAGAGTCATCCTACCCTTAGATTCATCAGGAAAACCTTAAAAGGCTTCCTAATTACATGTATCACCTTCTCATTTGGTGATCATCTCTCATTCACTATGTCATTATGGACTGGCTGAAGTGAAAGTGTTATTAGAAATATTTATGAGCTCTTTTGAAGCAATAAATGTATATGAGGGGTTATATTAGGTCTCACACTCTCCCAAAATGATCCTCAGCTTTTGAAACCTTTCTGTACTTGCAAAAGATCAAAACCAATCAAGAAAATCCATTTTGTACCATGTATATACAAGTAGGGTAGAAGACAAATTGATGGGAAGAAGCTTAGTGGAGTCCTCTACAAGTTCCAATCATCTCCCAAGTCATTCTAGCTTGCCTAGATGCCTTTCCTTAGTCATCTTTCTAATCAATTCATTATCAAGGGTTTTAGAGGGTTGTAAGTAGTTTTAAGGATTGTTCATAAAAATATGATATCAAAATTGTGAAAAAATTCCTCTAAATTTTTTTTTAGGACCTTCTCTAACATATCCTAGCTCCTTGAGTTCCCATGCTATGCATCTGTATTAATGTGAGCTTCCAAAGTTGCCTTCTCGAGCTCCTCTCTACATTCTGCATACCTTGTCATATTTTTGAGCTAAGAAATGGATCCTCTATGAATATTTATAGACAAAAGGTTATAACACACTTCATATATCCCTATGGAATTCCTCAAATGATCTTCAATGCTCACATGGTGTTAGATGTGAAGTTACACCCCTTTTAGGTACTAGGCCTAGTCAAGGCCTAGTAGGTCTGACTGCACATAACTACCCATCAACAAACCCTAAGTAGTTTCCAAATGTTTTAAATGCCTAATTAAGGTTTGTTCATGTCTAATACAAATCCCTACATCCTTCTACAAGGTCTCCATAGTGTCTAGCTGACCTTCTCATCATTGACTTACTAAACCTATAGGGTTTAGCTCTTTGGGACTGCCCTCTATCTAAGACATAATGGAGGGCACTTACCCTATTGCCTTAGGAAATGTGAATGTATGAGAGGATTCATTAGGTCCTAGGGACCATCTGTAAAAATTTTTAGAGCTTGGTCACATCATTATTACCTCCAAACATCTTAAAAACTAAGACAGACTACTGTGTGACTCACTGACTATAGGGTTTTGTGTGTTGACTATAGGTGACCCCTAAAAACTAACTCTTGATCTACTTCCATTGTCTAAGAGTCTCATGAAGTGTACATCACCATTGTGGAGGTAATCCAAGCATATGTTCATCATTCAACCTAAGCCAAAACTCTTTCAATGTAAACCCTCTATTTGGATAGGCCTAGTTGACAGTCAACTATGGCTTTGTTGCCTTGCTTAGAAAGTGACACTTGTAGGTGGATATTACATAGTTAAGCCTTGTATTATTGCTCTTTCATATTATTTAAGTCATTAAGGTTAAGTCAACATAGTTTAAATTGTCCTCATCATGCACATGCTAGGCCAACTTCCAAACCACCATGTTCTAGCTCATTGTCATGCTACAATCAATTGGATTAGACCATTCTTGGAGCAAAAGAGGTCATGTAGATGCATTTTCAACTCTTTGGACCTTGGGCACAACTCATTAGATCTCTTTAAATTCTTAAAACTCATTCCAATTGGAAAATGTTTGTGTTTATAGGTTTCCAATCTCCAAGGTTTATCTCATGAATTTGTGAGTACCTACACTCAGGTTGTAGGTGACTTTTGTTGAGGGAAAAGGCACAACTATAGGTGGCGATGCAAGTCAAAACCTTGAAATTCAAACCTCCTTGATGTTCTTAGAATCACAAATGCCTTTCTCACCTGAATAATATTACCTACCATGAGATCATGCTCCTAAACTGCCACCTTAGACTATAAAGTCACTTGAAGTTTAATTCACTGTAGTAAATACTGAAAACTTGCAGTGAAGAGTTACATGAGTTGGGGACCTTCTAGCATCATGCCCTAGTGGACAAACCACTCACTTTCTTTTGTAAGGTATTACCCTATATGAGGGATACATGATGGAGTCACTTAGTCTTGTCGAGACCTCCTATTATACTATTCCATGATGACACCAAATATAACGAAGGCTTTGTTTTGGAGTTTTTAAGGTAATGGATCCCTGAACTCAATTTTTCCATCTTGAACATGAATTTTGAAATCTACCTCCCACTCTATGGTTTCAACATGATTCCTATGGCATATTTTAACTCCTCAACCTCTATGAGGATCTCAAAACATGTCTAAACTCTTTACTCCAAATGCTCAGACCTTTGTGTGAGCTTGTAGGTGTATATTGCAGTAGCAGACAAGGCAGTGAAAGTGGAATATGGATAATGTATATATTATGTGTTTTTACAACATGCTTAGAATTTCTCAAAGTCTTCAAATGAATCCTTTTCAACCTTTAAATATGTTGAAAAAGTCAAATGCCTCATTTGAACATACTTAGATTCCTTTAGGCACTTGTAGGTGCACATCAATGGTGTAGGACTTTGTGTATGAGAACTAGTCATCACAGTTAGTCATATGTCATTTGGGTAAGCTTAGATTTATTTATCACATTATAATAATATGTTCAAAACCTATTATACTCTTCATTAAATATCCATGGATGTTGGGAAAGTTTTCATACACCTAACTTAGCTAATTACATGTAAGAAACTTGATTGTGTTAAACATGATTGCAACTTCATAGATGTTATCTTGTGAGACTGAGCTTGGAAGGAAGGAGGTGAATTTCATAACATATAATAAACATAAAACATAAATATACCTCTTCTTGAAACCACTATAGGAAATGACAACCTTTGTAGTTGATGAACATGTCTGCAACTTCACTAATATACCCAGCTTGCAACTTGAGAAGTTTGAACTCATCAAATCACCTCTAAACATGAAAAAAAGGATGGAAAACATTAAATAAGTAATTCCACATCCTTTAGAATCAATTTTAACAAGTGTTTTGTATGGACCATCTCAAATAATAAGAAAACTTGCAAGGTATGGGGATTAGCATGTAAAATGAGACAATCAACTTCTAAAGGATGGTTAATAAAACATAGGCAACTAATATCTGAATTCATTCCATGAAATGGAATTATAATAATTTTAATAGCACCCTAATGCCCCAAAAGAGCATTTGACATGAAACTTCTCCTACTAATCATACCATGAAGAAACCTATTGACCAGTTTTGCATGTCTAGTGGAGTGATGGAGGAGTAGAATGGTTTTCAGCCATTTTTGAGTATTCCTGATGAATAGGTAATCTCTAATTAGTCATCATTTGATGAAAAACAATAAAACATACTCACACCAACATTTACCTCTACCTAACTACCACCTAGCCCTAATCATTTAGATTATCTGGCTTTATTCTTGATTCTCAGCTTACCAAATTCTTTATCTCTATTTTAGGAATATTTATCACCTCTTAATGTTTCCCTCCTCTCATTCCATCACTCTTAATCTCTCACCTTACCTAGCTTTCACATACAAGCCTTTATCTCACCTTGCTTGGGTTCAATGACTTGACACTTAGTTCAAAACTCAATATGGTTTCCACTATCTCTAATCAGGTTACTACCATTCATGACATGCTCCATAGGTCCTACTTGACCTCCCTCTTAAACCATAAGTATTTTCAACAACCCCTGTTACTTATCCCAGACCACTGTCACAATCCCTTCTTGTAGCCTTTTTTAAAGGCTTTTTCACTTGTACGGTAGTGTACAAAATCAAATTAAGAAACCAAACACATTTAGAGATACCCTCTATTAGGACTCAACTTTGTGTGAAATTTATAGGCTTAACTCTACTTTTAGATCCCTCTTTAATCTCCAAATATGTCATTGTTAATGTGTATACACTAGAAAACCATACCCAATGGTTCTAGATGTTGAAATGCCTCATGATACCTTAGGGACCACCTAACCCTTATTGACCCACTAACCAACCCATCAGACCTTGAGTCAAGTTAGCTACTAAGCTCTCTAACTCACTAACTTAACCTTAACCCAACCCCTTTTAACTGACCTTGACCAATTTTCCTCTAAACCCTCGACTGTTGATGGTCAACTTGATCATCGACAGTTAGGTTGACCATCGATGGTCAGGTCTTCCTCATTATTACACAATACCAACTGTGTGTAAGATAACATAACACAATTTAATATATCTACCTTGCCCATTGCTTAAAAACTCCCAAGCATCAAAATCAGTAAGCCAACCTCCTAGGGAACCTTCTATCCTCCATCTTTATTTTCCTATAAAAGGAGGGGATTAGGAGGTGAAATCCATCATCACAAGTATTCTTACACACAGGTATTCAAGCTTCCCAGCCAGTTTTCTTCTAGAAATTCAACAACAATAGAGATATGAACCTCTATTGAAATTGCTCTCAAGGCAAAGTATCATTACTTTGCCAAAATTTATCTAGCCATCAACCATCATCCATTTAGTAAGCAATAGGTATATCTATACTTCTATTTTGTTATTCTAGTTTTTGACCTCTCTTGCCCATCAGACATTTTTTACATCTTGATTTCTAACTCTTGGACCTTTAAATAGTCCCTTACATGATCACTGACCCATTCTACAACTCTTTTTTGAGTACCTTCAAAATCCATAGGTAACTGCCAATGGTTAGCACAACCATCGATGGTCACCCCCAACCGCTAACGGTTACCCAATCGTCGATGGTTAGCCTAACCATCGATGGTCACCCTGACTATCGATGGTGACTATGGTATGAAATAATAACAAGTTATTTCTAACCCCTTACCCCTAACTAAATCCAACTTTCTATGTCCCTACCTATGCATAGACCCCTATCTAATTTTATGAACCTAATTTGGTCTATTTTAGCACTAGTATTGACCTATTATTACTATATTTAGTCATTTTCTCTAACAAGCATTCAATTTCTTCTTGTATTTCATTTTAGTTCCTTTCTATTATTTGATGCAAGTATCTTAATTTTATCTCTTTCAACTTAATTATTATCAAAGAGTGGATTGACAGCCTCATAACAAGTTGATGCTAGGCAGTTCACCTAACTATCTTGCTAACAACCCCTTTTGTTAGTGATTTATTTTCTACAGATTATTCCTTCCAAGACAAAAAGGAGCTCTCCATACTCGTCTGGATTACGTGCACATCAACAACTAGGTTCTTCATACCCTTATTACTAGTTTCTTACTTGCTTCCTTTTATAAGAAATATACAAAAATTAAGAGAAACATTTTGGCATGCCCAGGGGGACCTAGCATCATCTAGGTGCCCATTTCTTCCTTTATTCTATGCTCATACAATGAAATATGAAATTTCTTTTGGGATTAAAATAAACCTTGCATACATTGATTACTTGCTTGTTTTAGTCCATCTAATTAACTTAAAAGCAAAGTAATCAATCATAGTTTCACTCTTGTTATCACACACTTTACCAAACCACATAATCAATCAACACATCAAAATAAACTTGAGACAAGGCTCAACTAGGATTTCATCACCTAATGATAACCTTACCCTTTCTCGACAATCCCACTTGGAGGTCATTACCAAGGAGAGAACTAACTTAGCTCTTTAGTTGAGTATAAACTCTAAAATTCAATATATCTTGGCTAAGCCCCTGATACCCTTATCATTTTAGTGCGTGAAGTGAGGGGGTAGGCCCTAATATCAAGCCACGTATTGATTTCCAATACAAATTCTTTTTTAGAGCCTTTAACACCTGAAACCAACCTTAGACTCCCTTTCTAGTACCTGATCTACAAACCGAATTTCCCCTTCACACTTTCTAAGGCATAAGCCAAAAGCGATCTAAAAACTATCTTAAGTTTTAAACACACTCTAGTGTATGTTTTGATTGCCTTGATATCTTTTTATTTTTCTTACTTTATGTTTGAGTTGTGAAATTTTCATCATTTCTTTTCTATTCCTTACATGGTCTTTACTAGACAACAATTGAGGAATCAAAGCAACCAAGAAACTACCTTCCACCATCTTGCCCCTATTACCTTGTTTAATGGAAAGCCTCCCTATAGTCTTCCTTAGATATCCTAGCTTTGATAGACTATTGAAATACAACCCTCTTGCCTTAGAGCATTACCTTGCATCACTATCCACTCATGCTCCCAACCTCACCTACAATCAACCCAACCTTACCTATAACCAATCAAACTTCAACTTCAACCAACCAACAAACTATCAACTACCACCTGAACTAGTTAAAATGTTAGTAGACTGGACAATTAAATTAGATTCATCTATTTTTGGTACCCATGACCCATTAACCTTCACCTAAAACCAATCAAGTCTCAACTACAACCAACCAAAAACCTATCAACAACCATTTGATCATCAGCATACCCAACCAACAACCTATCAACACCTATCATATCAATCAAACCTAGACCCACCTATCAACATCTATCACCAAACCTTGGGCCACCTACCCCACCCATTATATCAATTACCTCAACATACCTTATCAAACCAACCTACCTCATCAAACATATCAAACCAACACACCTTATCAACCTTACCAACCTTACCCAACTTATCAACCTTACTAAATCTAACCAACAACTACCGACCAAACCTAACTAACTTATCAAACCTATCAAACCCATCAAACCTATCAAACCAACAAACCTAATCAAACCAACCAATTAACTCGCAAACTCAAGAACCATTGGTTCACCCTCTTCCTAGGCAGTATACCCCACTGAGGGAATAATACACCTCAATCCTTGACAAATTCTTAGAGGCTTCTATCATTAACCTTCCTCAAATCAAACCCATCAATAGTTCTCTTCTAAAGCCAATTTGGTTTATAGAGAATGAATTTTACGCTTATCACCACATAAATGGACATGAGATAAATAGATGTGGCTCTTTCAAGATGATCATCTAAAACCTTATCAATCACAAGGAGGTTTTAAAGGATATTCTATGTGTTCCCCCCAACCTAGCCTTGAATATCTTCAAGCAATTAATCATTGAACCCCTTCCTTCACTCATTGTTGAGGAAACCTATAACCAAAACCCTCAACACAATGAGGCCCATCCTTTTGATTTGGTCCATGGTGAACCTATAACTAAGGAAATCATAATCCAGCCCTTAACCAAACCACTTGTTAACCAAGTGGAACCTTCACACCTTTCTTTAGAAATCATAATCAAAGAAACTAACCAACCTCTTCCACTTACCCATGTGGAATCAACCAAACAACCTTTTCCACTTACCCATGTGGAATTAACCAGCCAACCTTTTATACTTACCTATGTAGAATCAACCAACCAACCTACCTCTTCCACTTACCATTTTTTTGGAAGCTGCCATTAACCTTGCTTTACCTACCATTAACCCAACCAAACTTAACGTTGACCTAACCTTACCTATACCCATCCATCCAACCTTACCTCACCAACTGAGCCAAACAACCAAACCAACCTCTACACCAAATCAATCAAACACAATCAACATACCTTATAACTCAACCATAACCAACCTCTCTAACAACCCAAACCAAGATCAACCCATCAAACCTACCTATGCTATCCTAACCTACCTAAATCAAACCCAACATCATTTTCCTATCCTTGGTACAATAGAGGAAATCCCACCTGAACCACCACCTACAACTTGAACTGACTAACCACTAACCACTAACAAATAACAACTAATAACTAACAAACTCTTTTTTTCAAGGAGGATGAAGTCATATTCACCCCTCCTAAACCCACTTATTAACCAACACCTCACTTTGGTATCTTTATCCCACCTCAAACATCCATGGAAAAAGCAAACTAGGGGAACTTTCCCTCCATAAGGCTTTGACCTTTTATCAACCCAAACCATACCTTACCAATTAACCAAACTGCCCTTGGAATTTTTTTCTCAACTTAACAACCAAGCTTATTAACCAACCAACCCTGAACTATTGAAGATTACCTTTATCCTTTACCCAACCCATTTGGGAGTCATCTTCTCCCCCAACCTTTGGAGAGTACATTCTCCATCAACCCAATCCAAACCAAGTGATATACCAGGTTGGGGGCAACCCATTTGGACACCACTCCTACCTATTTGGGAGTCAAATTCTCCCCCAACCATTGAAGATTACCCTTCTCCACCAAACTATCACCTAACCAACCTTACCCCTTTTGCCAATCCAAATATTTTTCACATCTAATCAAGTGTCAAAAAGTAATTGGGGGACATCTACTCTCCTTTTGACATCATAACTCATAAGTATGGATCAGGAGCTTACCATTTATCCTCTCTTGAAGGTAAACCAAAACCTGAGCCTCTTAATGCTTTACATCTACATCCTTTCTTTTGTTAAACAGGGATAAAACTCACCTTCTTCTCTAACTTAAGCTTGTCCCTTAATTTATGAGATTTTTACCTTCACTTACTTATCACTATCCCTTTGAGGACAACTGATTACAACATAGAACAATGTGATTAACCATCATAGTTATAGCTTAATCCTAAATATGGGTACCACGGATCTACCCATAGCATGGTTCTCATGGATACTTTTCATCTCTAATAGGATGGAATCCCATGGTCATTGTTTCTCAAAATCCCCCCTTTCATCTATCATTAACCTTTTTATGCTAAAGTTTTTCCCTCATAAAGGTAAACCTCTAAGCCTATATAGACTTGTCCATGTCTAAACCTAGCATCAAAACTATTTGAAATACCAAAATATCACTTGGGTCACATTTCTCTAGCATTAAAGACTATTCCCTTGAAGGACAACTACCAAAACTAATTGCTTAAAAGATAGACTACTCCCTTCAAGGATAACTACCAAATAAACAAACCCAAACTTGGACCACTCCCTTGAAGGATGGCTAAGTCTAATTTGTCAAAAGCAATCATTTTGAAGCTTCTTGCATCGATCAACTTCAAAAAATTATCAAAACAACAACATCAATAAAGGACCCTATATCAAAATTAGAACAAGCTATCCCAAGTAAATTGCAATTAGCTTTCATATCTAGTATTAGTAGACTTCTCACATTGATCAGTCTACACCTTACATGAAGACATGGACCTATCTAAATATGGTTCTTAGGTCACCTATAGAAGGGGAAAACTAACCCACATAAGGTTAGCTTACCTATCAACCCCTTTACCTTTCACCTACCACCTACATCCCCCTTATACCATCTATAAATCAAGGGATTATGAGCTTACTTGACACAATGTGATCAAGACACATTTTTATCAACCAAATCATACTAATGCGAAGCATTTGAAAGGCTTATGTTCCTTTAGCCAGTCTAACTTTGGTTTTTTTTTGTCCATACCAATGAAAAGGCATCATGCTTTTTTCTTATCCTCTCATCAGTGGTTCATGTAGACCACATCAATTACTTTATCTAGCTTACTAGTCTCTTTTTCCACATCTATTTTGTTATCTAACTTACTTTATGTGCTTTCATAAACATCATATCATAAACCATATCACTTACCATAATCAAACCATCAATAACCACAATCGAAACATTACATGCATAATCAAAGGCATCATCACAACTAAAATCATAATCAAACCATCAATAATAATAATCAAATCACATCAATAACCATAATCAAACCACCCATCATATCCATGAACAAAACAAAACATCATCCATAATCATCACATGCCTAAGCTACTCAGTCCACATCTTATAAGCATAAAGCATAAAACATCAAAACATTTAAATCATGAACTAGGAACCATAAACCACATTTATACATCATCATAAGCATCATAAACATCATATACATCATGTCATCAAAATAAATAATACATGTAATAATGTATAATCTCTCTCTCAAATCATTCACATCTCTTTGCATCTTGGGACCCTTGACCATCGATGATCAGGAAACTCACATTTAAATTTTTTTTTAGGCATCCACACCTAAGTGCCAATTTTTTGGAGATTACCTTCTCCCCAAACCAAAACCAACCTTCAGAGAATACCCTCTCTGACCAACCAATCATTAGACCATGTCTACCTCAATGTTGGCCATTTTTTTGACCTAAACTATCGCATATTTTTGTGATGACCCTGCCTAGTCTTTTTGATCACATCGACCAACCTTGTCATGTTGAACATTTAAAATTGCACCACCTCATGCATAACAAGACCATTTTTGTTTTTCAAGGGAGTACTTCCTACCTTAGATACCTACAAAAACACTAACCCTATCTAGGAGACTTTCATAGGAATAACTTGATCAGCTATGCTTAACGTTGTGGCCTGATTACCATGTCACCAGTCCTAGAACTGACCTTATTTTTTTACCAACTATGGTAACCTTAGTCTTCGCATGATCTCAACTATCGTACTTAGTTATATTTTGTGCGTATGTTTTCACTTCAAATGCCGAACCACCTTTGTCACCAACCTCGTGACTCAACATACACCACTTATCAAACCCTAACTTGATTTTGGTTTCACCTCATCGACTCCTGGTTTGAGGGAGAACACCTCCTCCCATACTCAAGGCAACCAGACCTTCGACCAAAAAATCTATCTTTGTTTTACAGCTTGTTAATTCAAAGCTGCATAACAAAAAGGGGCAAAATGTAGACACTAAAATATCACACACAACAGTTCTAGGTGTCAAAATTCCTTGGGATACCTTAGGGACCACCTAACCCTTCTTGACCCACTGACCAACCCATCAGACTTTGAGTCAAGTTAGCTACTAAGCTAACTAACTCACTAACTTACTAACTTAACCTTAACCCAACCCCCTTTAACTGACCTTAACCAATTTTCCTCTAAACCTTTGACCATCGATGGTCAGCATGATCGTTGATGGTTAGGTTGACTATCAATAGTTAGGTCTTCCTCATTCTTACACAATACTACCTATGTGTAAGCTAACATGACATAATTTAATATATCCACCTTGCCCATTACTAATGAACTCTTAAGCATTGAAATCAACAAGCCAACCTCATAGGGAAGTTTCTATCCTCCATCTCTCTTTGCCTATAAAATGAGGGGAGTAGGAGGTGAAATCTATCATCACAAGCATTCTTACACATAGGTATTCAAGCTTCCCAGCCAGTCTTCTTCTAGCAATTCAATAACAGCAACAGAGATCCGAACCTCTACTAAAATTTCTCTCAAGGTAAAGTCCTATTACTCAACCAAAATTTATCTAGCCATCAACCATCATCCATTTAGCAAGCAACAAGTATATCTATACTTTTATTTTGTTATTCTTGTTTCTAACCTCTCCCCCCCATCAAACATTTTTTGCATCTTGCTTTCTAACTCTCAAACCCTTAAATAGACCCTTACCTGATCACTGACCCATTCTTCAACTCTTTTTTGAGTACCTTCAAAATCCATAGGCAAACACTAATATTTAGCACAACTATTGAAGGTCACCCCCAACCACCGATGGATACCCAATTGTTGACAATCAATGTAACCGCTGACGATCAACCTGACCATCGACAGTCACTATGGTATGAAACAACAAATTATTTCTAACCCCTTACCCCCAACTAAATCCAAATTTCTATCTCCCTGCCTATTCATAGATGCCTACCTAATTTTATGAACCTAACCTGGTCTATTTTAGCATTAGTATTGACCCACTATTACTATGTTTAGTTATTTTCTCTAACAAGCATTCAATTTCTTTTTATATTTCATTTCAATTCTTTTATGTTATTTGATTCAAGTATCTTAATTTTATATCTTTCAACTTAATTTTTATCAAAGAGTAGATTGATAGCCTCCTATCAAGCTCACGCTTCTTGGATCAAACTCACGCTAGGCAGTCCACCTATCTATCTTATTAATAACCCCTTTTGTTAGTTCTTTCTTATCTATAGGTTATTCATTTCAAGATAAAAAGGAGATCTCCATACTCATATAGATTACACATGCATCAAAAACTAGGTTCTTATACTATACCTTTATTACTAGTTTCTTACTTGCTTACTTTCATAAGAAATATACAAAAATTAAGAGAAACATAAGTTTTTTTAAGCCTTTCCTGCATATTGACACAAACAATATTCCTCCAATGTACGCACAAGTATGGAATAAAACTAAAAACTCTAGAATACCCTAACATACATGGCAACCTATCATTTTACCAAATTTAGGAATTTTTCTACAATAGATTCATTTTAAAAACTCATTTTTACAAAGAAACCCTAGAAATAGGGTTTGTAGGGTCTAAAAAACTCGAGAAGGATAATTGAGTTATACTACACTCCCAATCTAGTTTTAAAATATTTTAAGAGGTGTTTAGGGTCTGTGTGACCTTTGAGCATCTTCTCCATTCATTGTTTCTTTCCCCACACTCCTCTGCTCAACATTTTCTCAATAATCAATGTGTCATTGTGTTCACAGTTACATGACACAAGGTCTACAAGTGTACTATTGAGGGATTTGGATCTCCATAGGGTTTTCAAAGCAAAAAATATGGTTTAATAACCTATATGAGAACTCACCATTGCCTAACCTTTTATCATACACCATTCATGACATCACTACACCACATTTGAATTTAGGTTCTTATAGTACTATGGCTTAGATACATCTAACACATAATACACATAATTCATATACTTGTTACAAAAGATACATGTTCAAAATAGATTAAAACCTTGTAAAAGCCTTGAATATGTTCAAAAACACCACTTGCAAATCATATTGGTGTTTCATATAATATTTCTTCTCAATCCTCTCCATAAACATAGAGTTCATACAATTCCTTCCACATAAAAAAAGGGTTTATTTATTTAGTTTGCAACTTAGAATCAATCAACTCAAAGCCTTTGAAATCATATAGTCTAGGCTTGAAACATAGTTAAAAATCATATACCACCTACCATTGCCTATCAATCTAAAAATAAAACACATCTTGATTATAATGCTCTTCTCAAGCTCTATTTGCACCATCATGGTTATTACTCACATAGGGATTGTCAACAACATTCTTTAAAAAAAATAACTATATATTTATTTTTGTTGGGGTTTAAATTTTCAATATCCTCTAAATCCAACCCATCTAATCTCCTACCTTAAATTTTACCAACAAAAACAATTACCCCTTTTTTTCTGCAAAACTGATCTAACTACCTTTTGTATATTGGGGAAGTATAAAACTACATAACTACTAACTTAACCACTAGGGTGACTCATCATGTGAGTCATTTAGGTACCACTAATAGCTTACACCAATAGACCATGCTATAGGGACCTCCTAATAGCATGAAAATTTCTCCATGAACCTAAATCAAGATTCAAAAATTTAAATGAGGAATTGGTGAGAAAATGCCAAAACACCTCAAATTTAAATTTGACATAAAACTAACACCTCAAAATGTTTCCTAGAGACCTAAAATGACCAAACAACCTACTAAAAGCTCTAGACATACAAAAATAGATCATATTTATAAGGAGGTATTGATTCTCCTACATCAATTCCAAAGCTAACCAAGTGTCAAGATGAGTTCAGGGAAGTTGAAGAGCCATTGTAAAAGCTTGCCGCATGTGCCACACTCCTTTAGAGGTCATACAACTGCCAAAACCTATTCTTTTTCAATTATTTAATTAATTTCAGTTAATAACCTACAAGTTTTTTAGTTAGTACTAATATTACTGATAGGATCTAACATGTTGGATGTTGAAAGAGACTTTGGAACACTTATCCACTATAGGAAACTGTACAACCTTCATTAATGACTCTAAAAGTGACACTATGTGACATAAAATGACTTAGGACTAAATTTGGATATGACCAAAGTTGATAATTTATTAAATGACATCAAAAGGACCATGACACACCTTATAACATTCTAATAGACCCCTATACAAGTTTTTACTATAGGGGGTTCAGCTATTTTGACTTGTGGTCAAAATAGTCAACATTCTTAGTGATTTATTAGGGGTGGTATGCTTGCTATGCCAAGATCAGTAGCCTAATCCTATCCATTGGGCCATGGGTCACCTATGAATAGGCATGACACTAAATTTACCTTTGAAACCACACCAAACACAAAGAAAGGATCCATAAAACAAGACACACCAAAGGAAACAGACATGTGTTCAACTAAAACACTTATGAAACACACACACAACTAAAAGAAAGATAGACACTTAGTCTAATATTTACAAGACCTCAATTTTGAGGTGAAAGGTATCTTACCATGCTTCAACTAGGGTCAAATATGGTTCCTCTTTGATCTTTGTCACTCCATGAAAGTAAATTATCAAGTGAAGCATGCTTGCCATCAACCACTTGATCAGGTAGATGGTGAAATGACTTACCATACCTATATCTTATTATGCCTACAAGTGGACTATTTTGGTCTTTCATAAATGTTCTCTTATACCTTCCAATGACCTTTAATGGAGATGTAACTTGATTGATATTTTTCATATCCATTGGATGTTCCTCAATCTGTAGATTAGAAGGTATGACATTTGCCTCAATCTTTCCATCTTCTAAGATAGAATGTGCTTGATGTGAATGATCATCAAGTCCCTCTTCATCATGTTCCAACATATTTTGATGTGGTTCTACCTATGGTTGATTTCTTTATTATTCTTTGAACACAAAGACTTCTGCCTTGACTTCACTAGGCCTGTCTATGACTGCAAGTTCTTTGACAATAGATTCACCAAGTTCTTTTATGACTTTAGACCCTTGAACAATGGTTTGGCATACACCTTCATGCTTGATAGAACACTCAACAATCTAATCATTAGGCTCATTATCAAACTTGACATATGACATTGAACCTTTGTCATAGATCATCTTCCTCTTCCTCATGAATGTCATCATCAAGGGCAACTTCATCAATTATAAGAGGAAAGGCATTACTCTTTTCACCACATTTATTTATCATTCTATTTAATCTATCATCATCATATACATGAATCAAATAGTTACCTTCAGTTGCTTGTGAGAAGGAGTGCTCAATAGTTACTTCAACTTGCTCAAATACTCCTTCATGGATGATATAGGTACCAAGGTCAATTTGTTGAAAGTATGCATATGGATCATGTTCATAAGCTTATGCACCATAATCATCTAGAAACAAGTCAACTATACCTTCAATCTTGGAAGAAGCACCATTATCTACAATAGACTCCTCCTTGTCATTGATCACACAATTGAGATTGGAACTTGCTTCTACATAGGGCTCAATGTGGAATCTAGCAAGTGGATAAGTTCTTATGGTCATCTTTGTTCCATATATTGTTCTAAAGGATAATAAGGACCAATAAGTTGATAGGTAGCTACCTATTTTCGTTAGGAAATCTCTTGAAAGATAGATTGCAAAATGAGCAGGCAAGTCAACAACAACAATGTTTTAGAGGATGGGGAAACTAGGATAGTCATGGAGGAAAAAATTCAAACCTTTGATCAACCTTATTTTATTTGTAGGTGTACCATCTATTTGAAGCACTCCTTTTCTATGTGGTTCATACCTTAGGCCCAAATTTTCAGCTACAATTTTGGGCACGACTGATGTAGAGGCTCCACTATTAACTATGCAATTGTGGATTAGTTTGTCTCCCACTATGAGAGTGAGGTAGGAAGGTGGAGGCTTCTCTGCTTTGGTAGATGGTTATACAATGTTATTATGGTAATTATTAATAGTTAAATGACCATGACCATTGCTTGATGATGGACTAACATGAATGGTATAAAACTATATTTGTAAGAGTTCTTTTTGACCAAGCATATGAAGGACATCCCAAAGGGAAATGGATGCATTTGCACTCTTCAATGAATCTAAAATGTTTAAAACATAAGTGCTTACCTTGTCTTGAGTCCTTTGAGGAAAATAAGTTATTGGAACATGAGGAATTGAAGCATCTTGAATAGGCCTTACCACATTCTGATTTGGAGGAGGTGTAGGAGTATTTAGGACTACCATGCTTGCAGTCATGTTTTGTTTCCTTATAGGAGGATTAGATGAACTTGTAGGCACACTATTATCACTTCTTATAGACTTTATCTTGGCTCTTGTATTGTTTGCAATAGAATTTCCTTGGTTAAGTGCATAAGTATCTTCCACCAAGAATTTAGTGAAGCTTTCTCCTTGAGGTTGCCAACCTTCACTTGATTGCAATAGGACTTCATCTTCTACTAATAGTAGAGGAGTGAATACTCCTTGAGCAACTAGAGATTGCTCTCCACCTTCATTTAAATCCATAAATTGGCCTACCATTCTTCTCCTTGGATCAAGTTGCTATGCACTAGTACCATCTCTCTTGTGTTGGAGGTAGAATTAGGTTTGTATGCATTGGCAGGCCTATTGAAGTTAGGATGCCCTTGACCTCTTCCTCTCCCATATTGTTGAACATATTACTGCTAATAGGGTTAGGGTTTTTTATTCACACCCTTTTAAATTATTTCTTACCTAATTTGAACTTATAACCATTGGATAAATGCATCTTTATCCATGGAATCATATGCCTTCTTAGGAGTATAATTTGACTTAGCATTTGCACTTGGAACTTGGACAATGTTTGGATCAGAAGTTGGGATATTAGGTAGCAGAGGCATGGACACATTTGAAGGAAACTTTCCTGCTTAAATGAGGCCATTTTTAGCTCTTATGGCAACATCATATGCTTCAGGAAGAGTGAAACCACCCATGGATTATAGCATAATGGTAATATCAGTACCAATGGATCTCAAGTATGTAGGGAAGATAAAGCTAGCAGGTGGTCTCATGGGAGGAACAACCTATTCCAAGTATTTTGAAACCTCTCATTGAATTCATGAATTATTTCCTTAGGGGATCTTTAGATTGCATAGAGATGATGTATGAGTGAACTGTGATCACTCTCATGCTCAAATCTAGAAGTTAGCAACACTCCAAAATCATCCCATGTTGTAATGCAACCACCGAGCAAGGTCTTATACCAATCAAGTGATTTACCTCTAAAGGACATGACAATGAGTCTAATGGAATTGTTGACCTTAGTGACATTTTAGAAACTAAAAAAATTAGAGATATCCTTGATGTGTTCATTAGGTGTGACATGACCTTCACCATTTAATGTAGACACACTCTTTGTAGCATTAGGGGGAATGCCATCATAGGCATCAAGATGAATTGTATTTTTGGTATTAAAGGCTAGGAAGGAATGCTACCTAGAAATTTTTTCTTCAATTTCTTCTTCACTCTCTTGGTCTTTTTGGCTAGCAAAGTCCTCTTGTTTTTCAACGGGTAGAATAGGCTAAGGGTGTTGAACTTCAAGAGGAAATTCAGGTTGAAGAGGTGGATTGATAGGATTGAAAACTCTACTAGAAGATGACCTAGTAAGGACCATGAAATATGAGAGAAAATATATGACAAAATAATGGTCTTCAACTAGATTTTACCTTGAATGGAGTTTCCAAATGCTGAGTAGCACACCAATATGTAGTTGATGTTATCATGACCAACATTCACCTTGACAAGTTATCTTTAAGACAACGAGTCCCACCAGATGCACCATAACTATTGTCACCAAATTTTTCACCCTAAAGGAGGTTATTCAAGCCTAATATAATATTTGGGCAACATTAGAATACTTATAGGTATGTGGGTTTCCTATAAAAGAAGTAGACCTCTAGGTTTAAGGGCTAACTCCCTAAGTTTGCATTTAAGTGCTTATAACCTGTAGAGTAAAAAATATAATCTAAATTTCATTCTAATTTTCAATTGCGCACTGTAAAATTTTATTCCCGCATACTTTGGTTCATGATAGCAAAGTTTTGAAACAGAGCATGGGCTTGATTTCCTTTTGATTCATTTTTGTCTAAGTGTCAAAGTCAAATAGAAGCTACCAAGTGTCATCGACTGAGGCACCTTTCATAATTTTTATAAGTTGGTCGGGATGTGCCATGTATCTCATAACAACTCAGCAGAATGTGACAAGTGTCGGCATCCACGTTTCAAATCTATTTTCAGAGGAAAGTTTCAACAAGCTAAGTATCAGGATCAGGGAGAAAGTGCCAAGTGGCAATCATGGAAGGTTTCAATTTGCTTTTATAAAAGTGACTAAAGATGCTACGTATCCCAGATGAAGAGAGCGAAAGACCACCACGTGTTGAGATCTGAATTATCTTCATTTTGCTTCATCGATATAGCAAAGGCTGTGGTGGGTCTCAGGTTTTGTTTTTGAAGCAAACAGAAGCTGCCAAGTGTCATTGTTCGTATAAATATGAAATGAGGCCCAATTATTTCTATAATATAAATAGAGCGATGTGGAGACCAACACGTGTCACCATTTGTAGGTTTCTCAAAAGGTGGCTAAAATTAGTAGAGATTGCCACATATCCCCAGTTAAGTAAAGCAGAGATTGCCATGTGTCCTTTGTTGAGGTAAGCAGAAATTGCCACCTGTCCCTATGCCCCTTTTAAAGATGCTCAGGCAAGAAATGTTGTGGGTCTTATTTCTTTAAGTTGTTAAAGTTTTGAAGAAGTGGATTGTGATAGGTGTCAAAGGTAGAACATTCCCGAGGGAAGATATAAAAGAGCATAAGTTATGCAGAGAGTACCGCGTGTCTTCGGTAAGTGTTGTGGAACACGCCAAGTGTCATTCTCCAGTGTCTCCTAAGTAATAAGAAGGTTTTCAAGGAATTGGCCAAGTGTCCTCTTCCATTTAAAAGAAGGGAGCATCCCGTGATTTGTTTCAGCCAATGAAATGCTGGAAGATAGAGCGTTTCAAAATCTAAGAAATATCTTCTGTTAGACACTTCCAGTTCGGTTAGATTTCAGTTAGGCCGTTAGATTGGGAACACGCAGACAATCCAGAGTGAATCCAAGGCTATAAATAAGGGTGCAAAGATCACCAAAAAAGGGGAATCAGATAACCAGAGAGAATTTTTTGAGAGAATTATTGTCAAGAGTTTAGACTTTCTAGAGCTGTGATTAGGAATATCATTTGCCTTTGTTCCATTTTCTTGAGTTGGAAATTTTATGTAACTGTGCATGTTTCTATGCCTCTTATGTGACTGGAGAATTAATGAGAAGATTGAATCCTGTGCCTTTGTTGATACTTTCTATGTCATTACAAAAGTAGTCTAAGCTGTATTGTCAAGAGTTTTAGACTTTCTAGAGTTGTGATTAGTAATATCATTTGCCTTTGTTCTATTTTCTTGAGTTGGAAAATTTATGTAACTGTGCATGTTTCTGTGCCTCTTATGTGACTAGAGAATTCAAATAAGAAGATTGAACCCTGTGCCTTTGTTGATATTTTTTGTATCATTGCAAAAGCAGTTTAAGCTGTGAGCCTCTATTTTTATTGTTTTCATCTTTTACATTGATCATGCCTTGTTTGCTCTTAAATGTAATTGAATCTTACAGATAGTTTCATTATGCTTAGATTAAGGGTTCAATTACATTCAGGCGCATTGCCATAGTTAGATTTTCTTTCTTTGCATTTGTGTTTCTGTTAAAATTCCTATCCCTTTTCCCAGTATACACTTGATATAAAGAAGAGACCAGCTTCTTAAAAATCTGGAGGTTATTTCAAGTCACAAGTCCCACATCTTGAAACTTCCCATTGTTGGTGTTAGAATCAAAGCGCAATTTTAACCATCAACAATTTTTGGCACACCCAGTGGGACACTATATTGAAGTTTCTTTCAAGATCCTATGAACCAGAGAGCTACAAGGAGTCAGAGCTGCAGACCAGTAACCAGATCTCAGTCTGCTATAAATCCAGGTATTCTTTTGCCACCTTTGGTAACTAGTCCAAGAAGAAGAGTCAACCAATTTATACCAATACCAAGAGTAAATATGGGAGCCCCTATAGCCCCAAGAAATTATGCAAGTTGGAACACTGAGTAGTCCTTTGATTCTCCCAATACCACTAGCCACTTAGGACCCTATCCCATTCAATGCCTTGAAAGCTCTACCCAAATTTAGTGGGCAAGATTTTAAGACACCTGAACAACATCTGTAGGATGTATCAGATGTCTGTGCCATACATGTCACACAACAAAATGTGGCCATAAGATTATTAGCAGCTTATTTTAAAGGGAAAGCTCTAGAATGGTACCGGTCCTTGACCCCAAATACCATCTCTACATGGGATCAACTCAGAGATCTTTTTTTTGAAAGATTTGAAGAGAAGGGTGATAAGTCTTCTTTATTACAACAATTGATTACCATCCAAAGGGCACCACAAGAAGCAATGACTGACTTCAATTCTAGATTTCAAAAGACTTGGGAAAGAATCCCCGCTACAACTAGACCATTACCAGGTATGGCTATAGTTTTCTATCTTAAGGCTTTAAATTCAGACATATCTGTTATGATTCAGTCACTTGGAGGTCAGACTCTGCCAGAGGCTTATGACTATGCAGTCAGAGCTGAAAATAATTTGATAGATGCTGGAAAGTTGTCTCTAAGGCCTCCCATGCCCATGTTTCTAGAGATTTTCTTGCCATTACCTCAAGAATTCCCTAAATCTATAGCCCCACCTGTGTCTATGTACACATATCCTCAACCACCTGCTAAAAAAATTGTCCCCACTCAGTCATCTAAGCTGGATGATATCAAGAATATCTTGAGGACATTTTCTAATGAGCTGATTAATATAAAAAGACAATAGAATACTTATACTAAACCTCAATACTAGGGCTATCAAGGAAATATATTTTCATCTTAGCCAAACCAATACCAGGGTCCTCCAAGGCAAAATAACCCTTAGCCAGCAAACCAATTAGTTGCAGTCCCTACACCCTCATAGACTATTCCTCCCAATTCAAATAGGGAAATTGTTCCAGGGAAAAATTATTATCGTGATGGTACTAATGCTTGGTGTTTCCCTTGTCAATAATGCTCATACACCTAGAGATTGTCCCATGGGTGATCTACAACAAAAGGTGGCAGAGCAAAGAAGAATGGATGGACAGTTTGCAAGTTCCAGTGACAATCAAGCCTACCAGTCTTCTGGTATGCAAAATTCAGTCCTAGTGGCTCAGATGCAAGGGATGTCCTTGCAACAAGAGGAAGAAATAGCCCTGAAACATGCCTTGTTCTCATGGGTTGAAGATGAAGAATTAGTTTTCTTGAACGAAGCTTCCACTTCTAAGAAATCAGTGGTGCAATTTGATTATTATACTAGATCAAAGAGAAGGATGGTGGAACAACTTGAAGTTGTAAATAGTCAAGTCATGGAGAATCCTCCATTTCAAGGACAAAGAAACACAACTGTCAGACAAGAAGTGCCTTAGCTGGTGCAGAATCAAGTGATTCCTGCACAAATTCAAGAAAAAATGAGATATCCTTATTCTCAAAGAACTCAGACTCTAGGACCAATAAATGTGGTGGATCAATTGAAGAAGACTCCAGCACGATATATTGGCTATTCCTAAATAGAAGACACTACTACAAGAAGCTCTATAAGGCAAAGCAGTGCCCAAATGTACTGTTATCAAAGAAGGACCTGCTGAAAAAGAAAAGCTCAAAGACACAGTTCATCTGCAGACAACAGCCCTAGTGAACAATGCACCAGAGGTAACAAATCCAAACTGGATCCCTTTTATTTAACTTTGATAGTGGGCAAGAAACTGCTGCATAATGCAATGATTGATTCAGGGGATAGTACTATAGTTATGACTAAGCAGATAGCTGATGCTTTAGAAATAAAGTATGAACCACTCACTAAAGGAGTCATGCAGCTAGATGGCAAAGCGATACAAACAATAGGGAGAATTAAACAACTCCCATTACAATTATATACTTGTCCCAATATAATTGTAAATCAAGATGTCGTAGTGATAGATATACCTCCTGTATTTGGCCTATGCTTATCGAGAGACTTTACAGCCAAGATAGGAGGATATATGTCCCTTGATTGGTCTCACCTCATCCTAAGAACCAAATATGGTTCAAAGATGAAGATATTATTTGAGCCATTATATAAGGATCACATCACCAATGAACCAATTGCAAAGTTAGAGGCAACTCATGCTATGATGAATAAAGAAGAAAGGGTTTTTGTTGAGGAGTTAGCTGAATGGACTGAACATGATCAAGAAGAGGAGAATGATAATTTATTAGCTATGATGCAAAGTGACCCATATGGAAATTATGACTCCATGGGTCTAGGTACTTACGTCATATTTGAGGAAGATCATAAAATTCCAAATGTTTTAAGGGAAGAAAAGTCAAAAGATACCTCTTCTATCAATCCTTGGGTCTCTCAACATGAATTCAATATTCCAAGTAAGAAGTCACAAGCGTATGTCTTAATCTCTGATGAAGAAGAGATAATTTCTGACTTTCTTCTTACTTTGCAAGATGATGTGGAGGAACATGGACATTGCCTTGATCATGATTTGAACGATTTGTTTGAAATCATTGGGTTAGGTTATACTATTTTTCAAGAAGGCTGTGAGTTGGTGGCAGAGGAACAAACTAACATTGAGACTCAATTACATATGCAAAATTATTACAAACTTTCAGAATTATCCTTTCGAGAGATTGGTAATTTTGAAGTCATTAAAGAGGATGATCATGCAATAGAACCTGAGAGTGAGGTAAAAGGAGACAAGTCAACAAATAATATATATCAAAGGGCTTCTGTTGATGAGCAAATAGTCATAAGACATGCCAGTATCAAGAACTGGCATTTGACAAGCTTCCAAGAACAAGAAGAGTTTATATGTGTTGGAAGCAGTTTTGACTCAGACTCACTCAAATGCAGGCCAATCAATGTGGCATACAAATAAAGAAAGTCACCAGAGTTACATCCAATTCAACCACTTGTCCAACAACATAAGTCATCTTGTCATGAAAGAGACTTTAGAAATTCTTCTTTTGATCTAGGAGGGAGATAAAGATACTATGTATTATAGTTAGATAGTTTCCCCTTTCCGTATTGCTTTGTTTTCCCATTTTTATTTTCCCACTTTTCTTTTAAATAAGTGTTCTTTGAACACGTAGTCAGCATCTCAGAGAGTTTTTCAAAATCTTCAAAATTTCTCAATGCATTGAATGTCTCCCAAATCTTTAGAAATCCCCAAGGTACCTTGCGCTGCCACTTGCATAACATGTTTGCCTCGCTTGAGTAAGATTTGCTAATGGTTATCCGAGTTTAATGCCATTTTGAGACTTGATAGGTCACTAAATACCTATTAGCAAGAGTTAAAACTTACAAGTTCTCAAACATTCCTGCATCTGCGAGACAATATCCTGCTACTTGCATTTTTCAGTGCCTTTAAACTTGCTTCAGTGAAAGTGTTTCTATTTTGAGAAAGTTCATACCAGTTATCACATAAAAGATATAGAGATGGAGGGAGCACAGTCTTCACAACAAGAAGCTGGGATGTATGAATCCCTTGATAATTTTATTGTGAGTAAGTCATATGCTTCAGCTCTCACGTAACCATTGAAGACTTATCCACAGACCAGAATCCCTAAAATTGGTCAAGCAAGTGACCCAGTGAAGATAAAAGATTATGCAGATGGAGTCATGGACCCAATCCTTCAAAGAGAAAGTAGCAAAACTCTTAGAGAAGGGGCAAATCAAAGGTGTCTACAGAGGGCCAAAGTAGGGCAATATGAGACATTTGCCATGAGGATATGGACTTCACAACTGGCATAATTCATTGTCCCATCTGTACATCCATGCCCTGACTTGGTTGAATTATGTGCAGACTTGTTCCATGCACCCTTAAGCACCATTCAACAGGGCCCATTCATGGTGCAAATCACACCACAAGCTATCAGAGATATGTTAGCCCTATATCATGATAAGATAGCTACGTTTCCCACTGTTGCTAAAATGCAAAGAACGTGGGCAAACATCAATACCCAGTTGAGGTTCTTGAGATCCGAATTGCAAATGGGTGATGATGACACTACTGTGCCTACACTCCCTATGCAGCAAGAGCCCAATTTGCACAAGCTAGCCAAGACGCACTGTATATGATGGCTTTCATCTTTGGCATGAAAGATGATATGGCAATTTGTGGAGAACAAATGGCTATCCTCTTCAGGCTGAAGATCATTGACAAAACTTAGGAGTATAGGCTTGACTTTTTGAACAAATTGCTTTCTCAATTGTAGAACAACTGGCCTAGTTCAAATCAAAAGGATTTTTTAGGTACTCTTCTTATTTGTTTCACCTCATGCTATTTCAGAATTCTGACCTCTTTGCCCAACATATGTATCTTGATATGTATGACCCAAGTTTTGATCTCCAAAGGACCATTCCTATGTCTGCATGGACACATATTTTGTCAAAGACTAGTGACCCATATGAATTTTGGAAATTATTTGTTACCCCTGCTTTTTGTCACCTCAGCCCTGAACCAGTTATGAATAGACTATTCCCAAGTGTTTCAAACCTTCTAGCCAATTGCCCAATTCCTTGTGATTTCTATTTTGGATCTCACCATACAATTATAAGATTCTATGGTTTTTGTGGGGAACCAATGTTACTACCTAAGATTTTGACTCTTAGGTTAGCATTCTTAGAGGTCACCAGGCAGGTATCTACAATAGATAATGAATATGGATCTGGGAAGAGGAAGAGAAAAATGTATGACCTTCCATGGATGACAACTAGCATGGTTTTGGAAACCAGAGATGCCGAAGTTGTGTTGCTCAGAAAGTTGGCCAACCTGGGTTTCCTACTAGTCGAAGACAAATGGGTATATGACCCAAATGGTTTCATAGCTTTCTGGATAAGGACTAACAAGGTTGCAACCAGAATTGCACATGAAGGCCACCCTTTTTGGGAAAATAGGAAAAATCCTAGAAAAGATGCTCCTGGATTTTATGTTGAATTAACAGATTTGCCCCTTCCACAAAATAGACCCTGGGAAACATTCTATGTTAAGCAGAGGGATTATGATCCTAAAGTCAGAATGACTTCTGGCTTAAGAATAACACTAAAGAATAAAGATTGGGATGCTGAGAAAATAGAAGCCTATTGGAAATATAGGCAAGAAATTTGTCAAACAACCCATTCTTTTGGGAATGTGGATTCAGATGAGAAATGGGAAGAACTCTGGGATGAGTGCCATCTCTCCCCTGTATCTAGCCCAGAGACAAGTAATTTTTGACACCGGGGGTAGACCCAAAAGCTAGAGTAGGGTCCAGCCAAGAGTCACAGGCCTCAGGGCAAATTATAGCTACAGTAACTGTATCAGTTTGGCCCCAATCTCTCAGCATTATGGAAAAGCAAAAGAGTGTGGTGCCTTCATCACCAAAAGCTTCCCCATTGGCATCAGTTATTGAAATTTCCAGTTCTCCACAAGCATCACTGATGGTAGGAAAAGAAACACAGCCAGAAGAAGAGACACCCAAGAAGTGAAAGAGGATGCAATTTCAGTTTGATTTAGAAGAGGAGGCAGACCCCCCACAATGCCAATTACAAAGTACTGTAATTGCCCCTCAAGTAAGTATTATGCCTCCTCCTTCTCAAACTCTTTCTTCTCCTGTTGGCATGATGATTCCAAATAGCCAGATGACATCCCCTGCCACCTCTGCCATTCCCATTTATCACTTCGCCCCATCCATTGCACCTCAAGCTTTAACATTACCTCACTTTTCCCCTTCTATTTCCAAGAAACTTTCCCCTTAGATTGCCCATAACCAACAATTGGCTATTCAATATGGTTTGCCATAGGGACATCCTTTTGCGGGTGGGCACATTGCCTCTCCTTCTACCTTCAAGACCCAAGCAGATGCTGCTAGGAAGGCAAGGGAAGCCCAAAGAGAGAAAAAGAAGGTCAAGGAAAATAAAGCCTTGGCTACACCCCATATGCGGTCACAATTTGACCCCATTCAACAGTAATTGATGGTGACTCATTTGTCACCAAATGTAATCAAGCCAATTGAGTAGATGTAGTTGGAGGACTACACGATGAATGCAGTGGCCATTGACATGTCCCTCTTCAGGCCATAAGACAAAATTGAGTTGCTAACTGAATCCACTTTTGCAGTTGCTAAAGACTACTTGAAGACATCAAGGAGGCTACAGAAGATGGAGGTTGATTTAGCAAAGGCAAAGGCAAATTGTATCAGTTTGACCACAAAAATCAATAAAAAAGACAATGAAATAGAGAATCTGAATAAATAATTACAAGAGATTGTTTCTCTTCAGACTCACCGGGCAGTTTAGGCCTAAAATGATTCCTTAAAAGTAGGGCTAATGCAGGTAAAGGATGCGGTGACGACCCTAAGGTGGCAAAAAGTAGCATTGCAAAAAAAATGCAAGGAACACCTGCTACAGGTTACCCAATTGCAACAAAAGCTGCTTAGTGAATAGAATAATATTGTGGCTATACAAGCCCAATTTCAAGTAGAGCAACAGAGAGCAACACAATCGACACTGGAGCTGGCCAATAAGCCAAGGAATGTCAGAGTGTTAAGTCTAGTGAAGGAGCTCTATGAATCCATGTGAAAAAGAATCTCCTTAGAGATTATTCAGCTCAGGCCTTCTCTCACCTTCCTACTAAATGCACAAAAATTATGTAAAAAGGTGGAGAATTTAGTTGCAAACACTCTGGCTATAGTTTCTGGGAGAGTAATGGAATCTAAAACGTTGCTACAAAATCTTTATGATGAAACGTGTTGTCTTAAAAAAATGCCACTCATTTTTGAGATAACCTACAACTCAATTTCTCTCTCCCCTTCTCAAAATTTGTTGTGAGCTTTCAAATTTCTCATTTTTAAGCTTTTTCTGTAAAGGGATCCATAGGTTCAACGGGTTCAAAAGTTCAACATGGTTCAAGCAATAGTCAACTGATGACGTCCCTGTGGACGTCAAATTTAACATAAGGGAATATCCGTTGAAATTCAAATAAAGCACATAACTCAAAGGAAAGACCAAGCAACTGGCTGGAAAGATAGCTTGATAGCTCGAATTGCAACAGGAAGAGAAAAGCTCGTGGAAAAGTGCCCGATGGAAGAAGACAAAGTGCAACAAATGTGAAAAGTGTTTGTGTTCGTGTTCTCCTTTTGAGTTGCTCGAGAAAAACGTGTCATGGACTCCATTTTCTGTGAGTTTCTAATGAATTACATAATAATGGAACTTGCCACTTGTCAAAGACGTAGAAAGGACCCCCCCAAAGACATAGGCAAGAAGGGCTATAAAGAGCGAAGAAGCACTTAAGCAGTGAAGAGAGGAGCGAGATCGAAGGATCAAAAATATCTTCGAAAGAGTTATTTCCAAGTAGGTGAAATAGTAGATCGAGTAGACTTCTGAGTGCACAAACCAAGGACACGACCTATTTTCTTCCATGAAGTAAAGACGAATGGATAGCTGCGTAGATATCAGAGGGGACAGACCAGATGATCCAGACTCGAGAGAAGACATATGGGATGAAATGGCATGCCATAGTTAAGGCAACTGCCCTATTTTTAATGTAGTCCTTTGACAAACTTGAAAATGCATTCAAGGCGTTAAATGCACAGCATGGGCCCTTCTTTGAAAAATGAACGCCCAAGTCTTTCTTGGGACTCTATATATTATAATCTCTCATTTTGAACCAGTGGGACTTCTCATTTTTACAAGAATGAAACTCTGCACATTTTGAAAGAAGAAGACTGAGACTTTGAGCTCAGATTGTAATTTCATTTTGCTTGTTATTTGAATAAGAAAGCAAGTTTTTCCAGACTTTGTGCTGTTCTGACTTGTGTCATCTGAAGGTGTCCTTATTCATTTAATTTGGTGCACAGAATTAGTAAAGGTAACAAAGAAGTGTCCTGAAACCAACTGTAAAAAGACTTTGTGCTTTCACAATTGATTTTAATTGGTGTTTTTCCTTTCCTTTCTTGTGTTGAGGATTCTGGGGTGACTTTGTGCCCCCATTATCCTTTGTGATATACTCTTTGGGCAGTCAAGGTGGAGACTTTGTGCTACACTTCAGGCTGCTAGTTACCCTGTTACCAGTTACTTGCTACTAGAAAGAGTCTTGTTGTTTGCAAGAACAAGCACTTCTTAAAGAAGAGAAGTGTCTTTTGTTGCCTCACCAAGATTTTTACTATTTAGGAAGGAATCTGGCTCTTGGGTGAAAGTTGATTCTAAAAGAAGAGAAGCACCTTCCCCATCACCCAATATTTCTCTTCTATTTGTCAGCATCATCTCTGAAAGAAGAGAGATGGATGGTTTGTCCTACCCCCTGTGTCTTACTTTCTGTATGTATATATATATATATATATATATATATATATATATATATATATATATATAGCCTCTTTCATCTCCTGCATACCTATAGGGAACCTCCCCTTGATGAGAGGATAGATATTTGTCTCCTGCTGATGCAGTAAACTTGCACATCTGGTCGATTGATCTCCCTATGCTGTGGTGATAGGAACTATTTTGGTCACCAGTTAGCTGGCTGACAAAATATTCACCCAACAATTTTTGGCGACTCCGTTGGGGACACAGTAATTTTATACAATTTAGAACCTCAAGTTTCAGATTGAAACATCACTTGTGTCTTACCCATAATCATTATAACCTTTATCCATTATAGAGTCTGGTGACTCCCATCTGGGTCTTACCCATTATTCTTATAGCCTTACCATTTTCATCCATCCCCATTATTTTATCTGGTCTGCAAAACCAGAGCTACTGGGAAAGAAAGCGCAATTTGAAGCCTCAAGCTTTAGGCTGAAGTAGGACCAATTTCTTTTCCATTTTTGTCCTATAATCTGGCAACTCCACTCAGATGTGTTATCCCTATTTTTCATAATCTAATAATGGTAGTTCGAGGCCCCTGGGGTAACTCATTTGGCCCACTTAATCTAACTCCACCCCTGCATGAGCTACCACTCAGTTTAGAGAAGAATTTCCCCAAATTCTTTGGTGATGGAAGAGTCCACCCTGATGAACACATTGCAACCTTCACCATAGCTTGTGGTGTGATAGGGGTGGAATTTGAAGACATAGCAGTCAGGCTATTTGTGGAGACGCTACAAGGTGTTGCTGCAGACTGGTTTTACCATCTACAGATCGGATCAGTGATTGGTTGGGACACAATCAAAGCCAAGTTCGAAGCAATGTTCAAACCAGCAGAAGACGCAGATGCCCTTCTGGCCCAGCTCACACAAATGAAGAAGGAGCCCCATGAGCCTATGAGGGACTTCATTACCAGGTTTAACAAGCTGAGGCACAGGATTCCCATGATTGCCCAGCTAACACCTCAAAATCTCATGTGTTTCTTCATCAACTCACAGCTACCTAAAGTGAGTTTTCTGTTCAGACAAGCTAGACACATAGACCTTGAGGCTGCTCAAGAATTGGCCACTGAGGTGGAATATGACCTTATCTTAGCTAAAAAGATAAGGAAAGATCCAAATAAAGGTAAATACTCTTCATCTTCTAAATATTCACCTCCAGCCACCACTAATCCAATGGTGCAGAAGCTAGCAAATGAAGTGCTGGCCCTCATAAGACAAATGGCACAAGGAAGGTCATCTGCTCCTTCATACAGAGATGTACCAAGGAGGACATTCCCTAATTAGGCACATCAAGGGAAGCCAAATCATCTTCCTCCCCTATAGAGGAACCTTGCCATTGAAGCACCTCCAGCCAACTCAGCAGTTGGGTATTTGAAAATAGAGCATGATTTCTCTTTCCAACCTGAGTTTAATCAAGAAAATGACGTTGGTCTCTTCACAGAGGAGCAAGAAGAGTCAGCTGGCGATTCTTGCATTGGTTTCTTGGATTACCAGGATGAACACAGAAGTAAAGTTGGAGCATTCGAGGGATCATATGCTGTGATCACCTAGTCCCAGAATCTGTCAGCTCAACAAGCTGATAAAGGAGAAATAGAGGAGCAACCTCAGCCTGCAATTTCGATTGCTAAGAGCGGGACCACTCTGCCTATCCAGCCGAAGGACTCAGTGATTGCTGAGAAAGTAAGTATCTGAAACATTTCTACACCTTTTACTTCAATTTTGCAAGATAGTCCTCCCACCCCTCCCATAAACCAAAAAGAAGAACTCCCAACCCCTGTGCCTAGTCCAACCTAGCCATTTGACATAATTGATCATGTCAAATGTGTTAAGACCCAAATGGTGGCCCCTGCAGCCCAAATTTTGTTTGAATCTTTAGGTAGGGATGAAATAATAGAAGAATTGGTGGAGTGTGACATAAGTGCAGAAGAACCCTCCCCTCTAAATAAAAAAGAATATGAGATATCTGAGGGGGACAATTAAGACATGTGCTGGACTGAGTTATTAGGACAACAAATTATGGTACTGGACCATACTGCTGTGCTCCAAAATTAGGCAGAGGAACTCTTCACAGGGAGAGCAAGGAGTTATGGTTTTTAGTTTGAAGACCACGTCCTGCCTTGGAGCAAGAAGAAGAAAAGGTCAAGAGGAAGATGCAAAAAATTGGTTTCCTGGTGGAAAGTTCCATTTGCCTATCATTGTTTATGGGGACAAAATGGTTTCTTGCTGGTTTATCAGGATGGCACACCATTTTCACTATCTCGTAGTGGGCAGCATCTGAAGTGCTTCAAATCTTGAGGCATCAGATAAGATCATCTGTACATATGTATATTTATATAGTCTTTAGTTCTATTTTGTGCTTTTTGTTTTCATTTTTTGTCGCCTTTCTTTTTGGGTAGCATGACTCCATGGCCCAATGGCATGCTTCTAAGGCACTGGAGATTCTGAATTCTACTCCCTTCAATTGATTTTTGCAACTGAAGGTAGTTCCCCAACTGGAGCCAGCTGTTGTCCCCAAAAAAATGCCACTCATTTTTGAGACAACCTATAGCTCAATTTCTCTCTCCCCTTCTCAAAATTTGTTGTGAGCTTTCAAATTCCTCATTTTTAATCTTTTTTCATAAAGGGATCCATAGGTTCAACGTGTTCAAAAGTTCAACATGGTTCAAGCAACAGTCAACCGATGATGTCCCTGTGGACGTCAAATTTAACATAAGGGAATATCTGTTGAAATTCAAATAAAGCGCAGAACTCAAAGGAAAGACCAAGCGACTGGCTGGATAGATAGCCCGATAGCTCAAATTGCAGAAAAGCCCAAGGAAAAGCGCCCAATGGAAGAAGACAAAGTGCAGCGAATGTGACAAGTGTTTGCGTTCATGTTCTCCTTTTGAGTTGCTTGGGCAAAACGTGTTGTGGACTCCATTTTCTATGAGTTTCTAATGAATTACATAACAATGGAACTTGCCACTTGTCAAAGACGTAGAAAGGACCCCCCCAAAGACATAGGCAAGAAGGGCGGCTATAAAGAGTGAAGAAGTGCTTAAGTAGTGAAGAGAGGAGTGAGACCAAAGTATCAAAAATATCTTTGAAAGAGTTATTTCCAAGTAGGTGAAATAGCAGATCGAGTAGACTTCTGAGCGCACCAAACCAAGGACACAGCCTATTTTCTTCCATGAAGTAAAGATGAATGGATAGCTACACAGACATCAGAGAGGACAGACCAGATGATCCAGACTCGAGAGAAGACATATGGGATGAAATGGCATGCCATAGTTTAGACAGTTGCCCTCTTTTTAATGCAGTCCTTTGACAAACCTAAAAACACATTCAAGGCGTTAAATGCATAGCATGTGCCAGTTCTTTGAAAAATGAACACCCAAGTCTTTCTTGGGACTCTATATATTGTAATCTCTCATTTTGAACAAGTGGGACTTCTCATTTTTACAAGAATGAAACTCTACACATTTTGAAATAAGAAGACTGAGACTTTGAGCTCAGGTTGTAATTTCATTTTCCTTATTATTTGAATAAGAAAGCAAGTTTTTCTAGACTTTGTGCTGTTCTGACTTGTGTCATCTGAAGGTGTCCTTATTCATTTAATTTGGTGCACAGAATTAGTAAAGGTAACAAAGAAGTGTCATGAAACCAACTGTAAAAAGAATTTGTGCTTTCACAATTGATTTTAGTCAGTGTTTTTCCTTTCCTTTTTTGTGTTGAGGATTCTGGGGTGACTTTGTACCCCCATTATCCTTTGTGATATACTCTTTGGGCAGTCGAGGTGGAGACTTTGCGCTACACTTCAAGCTGCTGGTTACCCTATTACCGGTTACTTGCTACCAGAAAGAGTCTTGTTGTTTGCAAGAACAAGCACTTCTGAAAGAAGAGAAGTGCCTTCTATTGCCTCACCAGGATTTCTACTATTTAGGAAGGAATCTAGCTCTTGGCTGAAAGTTGCTTCTGAAAGAAGAGAAACACCTTCCCCATCACCCAGTATTTCTCTTCTATTTTTCAGCATCATCTCTGAAAGAAGAGAGATGGATGGTTTGTCCTACCCCCTGTGTCTTACTTTCTATATATATATATATATATATATATATATATATATATATATATATAGCCTCCTACATCTCCTGCATACCTATAGGGAACCTCCCCTTGATGAGAGGAGAGATTTGTCTCCTACTGATGCAGTAAACCTGCACATCTGGTCGATTGATCTCCTTATGCTGTGGTGATAGGAACTATTTTGGTCACCAGTTAGCTAGCTGACAAAATATTCACCCAACAAAACATATGCTACATTATTAGCAGCAAGAATTGAGAATAGAATGGTCACTGCTAAGCGAGTGAATGAGGTTCTCAGTTGCAATTCTGTAGCCATCAGTTGTAGAGAGCTCCTAGATGTCATGAAAGAAGGAATCAGTGAAATGAAATAACATATTGAAGATCTAGTGCAGTTAGGTCTTCCTTCTCCATTTCCTAATGACAACACGGTGTTAATGGTCGATGTAATTAAACCTTTGCTGTTGGCCAAACAAAATGATCAGACAATTTTTCAAGATTTAAGGGATGATTCATCAGTCCCTGAAGTAGAAGTTGTCTTGGTTCCTGTTTCCCAGCTTGAATTCAAATTGAAGGCTACGATTCAAATTTTGTAGAATTTTTCACATAAGGATATTATTAACCTTGATTTAGCCTTCAATGAATTGCAAAATAAGTAGGGGTTATCTGATGATGAGTGGTCTGCCTACCAAACAACATTGTTGAAGCTATAATTTTGAAATTTTGATCTAGCAGGAGTTGTGGTTTATTTTTGAGCAGGCTCAAAAGTCCTTGGGGTCACCAATAACTTTAGAGTAAAAAATATACTCTACGTTTCATTTTAATTTTTAGTTGCGCACTACAAAATTTTATTCCCACATAATTTGGTTTGTGACGGTGAAGTTTTGAAATAGAGCACGGACTTGATTTCCTTTTGATTCATTTTTGTCTGTGTGTCGAAGTCAAGCGAAAGCTGCCAAGTGTCATCAGCCAAGGCACCTTTCATAATTTTATGAGTTGGTCAGGATGTGCCACATATCTCATAGCAACTCAATAGAACATGATAAGTGTCAGCATCTATGTTTCCTATCGGCATCTATGTTTCAAATCTATTTTCAGAGGAAGGTTTCAACAAGCTAAGTATCAGGATCAGGCAGAAAGCGCCAAGTGGCAATCATGGAAGGTTTCATTTTGCTTTTCTAAAAGTGATAAAAGATGCCACGTATCCCAGCTAAAGAGAGCAAAAGCCACCACGTGTCAAGATCTGAATCATCTTCATTTTGCTTCACCGATATAGTAAAGACTGTGGTGGGTCTCAGGTTTTGTTTTTGAAGCAAGCAGAAGTTGCCAAGTGTTGTTGTCCGTGTAAATATGAAATGAGTCCTGATTGTTTCTATAATATAAATAGAGCAATGTGGAGACCAGCATGTGTCACCATCCACAGGTTTCTCAAAAGGTGGCTAAAAGTAGCAAAAATTGCCACATATCCCCAGTTAAGTAAAGTAGAGATTGCCACATGTCCTTTGTTGCGGTAAGCAGAGATTACCACCTATCCCTATGCCCCTTTTAAAGATGCTCAGGCAAGAAATGATTTGGGTCTTATTTCTGTTAAGTTGTTAATGTTTTGAAGAAGTGAATTGTGACAGGTGTCAAAGGTAGAACATTCCCGAGGAAAGATATAAAAGAGTATAAGTTATGCGAAAAGTGTCACATGTCTTCGATAAGTGTTGCAGAACATGCCAAGTGTCATTCTCTGGTGTCTCCTAAGTAATAAGAAGGTTTTCAAGGAATTGGCCAAGTGTCCTCTTCCATTTAAAATAAGGGAGCATCCTGTGATTTGTTTCAGCCAATGAAATGCCAGAAGACAGAGCATTTCAGAATCTAAGAAATATCTTCTGTTAGACACTTCCAATTCGGTTAGATTTTAGTTGGGCCATTAGATTGGGAACACGTAGAAAATATGGAGTGAATCCAAGGCTATAAATAAGGGTGCATAGATCACCAAGAAAAGGGAATCAGATAACTAGAGAGAATTTTTTGAGAGAATTATTGTCAAGAGTTTAGACTTTCTAGAGCTGTGATTAGGAGTATCATTTGCCTTTATTCCATTTTCTTGAGTTGGAAAGTTTATGTAACTGTGCATGTTTATGTGCCTCTTATGTGACTGGAGAATCAATGAGAAGATTGAATCCTATGCTTTGTTGATACTTTCTGTGTCATTGCAAAAGTAGTCTAAGCTATATTGTCAAGAGTTTCAGACTTTCTAGAGCTTTGATTAATAATATCATTTGCCTTTGTTCTATTTTCTTGAGTTGGAAAGTTTATGTAATTGTGCATATTTCTATGCCTCTTATGTGACTAGAGAATTCAAATAATAAGATTGAACCATGTGCCTTTGTTGATATTTTTTGTATTACTGCAAAAGCAGTCTAAGCTGTGAGCCTCTGTTTCTATTATTTTCATCTTTTACATTGATCATGCCTTGTTTGCTCTTAAATGTAATTGAATCTTACATATAGTTTCACTGTGCTCAGATTAAAGGTTGAATTACATTTAGGCGCATCGCCATAGTTAGATTTTATTTCTTTGCATTTGTGTTTCTGTTAAAATTCCTATCCCTTTTCCCAGTATACACTTGATATAAAGAAGAGACCAGCTTCTTAAAAATCTGGAGGTTGTTTCAAGTCGCAAGTCCCACATCTTGAAACTTCCCATTATTGGTGTTAGAACCAAAGCACAATTTTAACCATCAACATAATCTATACCAATTGATTGCTTATGGGAAAAGGGAAATAATTTTACATGGAAATAACCTATTCTAAGGAGGTGATACACCATAAGGATTTCCATAATGCTATCATACTTTTTTCACTAAGAAACAAGACCTATAAACCAACTTCAAAGTCTTGAGATGTTATAACATTAGTATTTCAATATAGAGGTGATATGTATCAGACAACTCAAGGCAAGTGGACCATAGGGTAGATTATAGAATCTAAGTACCCTTGCACGCTTGAAGGGATCCAAACACATTAGATACATGCTATATGACAGGTTAGAATGAGAACTTCTTGCACTAGACATGAAAGGACAAGGATAAGTAAGGATAAAATCACTAGACCTCACCATTCATCACTTTGCACACTTAGACAAGATGTTTGTGAACTCAAAACCATATTACTTGTATTATTCAAAGGTAAAGTACAACATCAAACTAACAGGGCTTCACCATACATGGTGTGAAATTATGAAACAAGAGCCAAAGTGGCTAGTACTTATAGAATGTGAGGAAGGAGAGAGAAGAATGAAATTTAAGAGTCATAAAAAACACTTGTCAAGCTAAGACAAGGAGTTAAATTTTTAGGAGAATAGAGTATGGAGCAAAACATGCTAGGTCTTTGTGGAAAAATACCTCTCCAAGCATGAAACTCCTTCAAATGTGGCATATGACTCTTCAATTACTTGTTTAGAAACTTCCTTCATCATTTGGCCTTTCTTGAACATTCCAAAACAAAATAGGGATAGATGAAATCATTGAAATGGGAGGTAGGGGTTAGAAACAGGCTCCAATATACATTATATGTGTCCCTAATCATCAATATTCTTTTGGCTAAGTGTTCTCACTGCTTACATTCATAACCATCATTCTTTCACTCATCTTTCACACTTGACACCAAGGTGTGCTTTAGTTTCTCAAAATATTCCATATAGAGGATGATGTGACACTTTTTAATAGTCCTCCTACCATTATATTTATTAGGAAAACCTTAAAAGTCTTCCCAATTGAAGTTATCACCTTCTCTCTTGGTGATCATCTCTCATTCACTATGCTATTCAGGATTGGCTGAAGTGAATGTATTAGTAGAGATACTTGTGAGCTCTTCTCAAGAGATAAATGTATATTAGGGGTTAGATTAGGTCTCACTCTCTCTCCCAAAGTGATCCTCACCTTTTGAAACCTTTTTGTACCTATAAAACATCAAAACTTGTCAAAAAATTCATTTTATACCATGTCTGTATAAGTAGGGTAGAATCCAAATTGATGGGATGAAGCCTAGTAGAGTCCTCTACAAGTTCCAATCATCTTCCAAGTCATTATATCTCACCTAGATGCCTTTCCTTCTTCATCCTTCCAATCGGGTCATTATCAAGGGTTTTAGAGGGTTTTAAGTAGTTTTCACCCTTAAGGATTGTTCATAAAAATGTGACATTGAACTTGTGAAAAAATTCCACTAAATCCTTGTTTAGGACCTTCTATAACGTATCCTAGCTCCTTGAGTTCCCATGTTATGTATCCGTACTGATGTGAGCTTCCAAAGTTGCCTTCTTGTCAGGAATCTAGAACAACAAACAGCTTTGATTCCACTATCAGGATTAGGAGCACAATTGATTACGTTTGTATAAGCAACTAAACATAGAATTTAACCAGAAGTAATAAGTAACTAGAAATCAAAAACAACACAGAATATGAGAGACAATACAATATGTATTAATACTCATCCAGAAGGAAATACAATGAAGATGCCACAATCTTTCCACACCTCTAAGGCTCCCACACCTCTAGGGCGTACCACTAATCTTCCCTCAAGAGTTCTCTCTCTCAATTATGGTCACAACAAACAACTCAAACACAGAGTTGTTGTTCACCTCCACTTGTCAGTGACAATACTGCCAGTCCACCAGTCAGTAACAATACTACCAGTCCAACAAGTACTCCATGTACTTCAAGTCTGAGTACACCACGTACTCTACGTTGATCTCACCTGATCTTGCTACCTGTTGTGTTGTTGATCTCCCTAATCTTGCTGCCACCTGTAGATCAACATGGTTTTGCACACCTGCAAACCTAGATCTCGCACACACACACTTGCAGATCAATTGACCTTACTTACCATGTAGATCTCACCTGATCTTGCTATACCGCAGATCAACCTGGCCTTACACACCTGCCAACCTAGTTCATACACACCCGAAAGAACCCTTGTCCTTGCCTCACCAAGTCCTTATGATTCTCCCTTGGATAGAACCCTTCTGATTCTACACACCAGCACCCCTGTGGATCTTCTACCAGATCTTTCTCTCCCATAGATCTACTTGATCATACACACTTGGCACTGTGGCACTATGAGGAGCTAACCTTTCTCTCTTCCCTCTAAAGGAGCTAACCTTTCTCTCTCTATCTAGCACAATTTACAATATAGCCCATGGGTCTCTTAAATAGATCCCATACAAACAATAATTAGACTTCTAATTAAAATAATTAGAACCATAGCTCCAAGACTAAAATTAGTCTTTCACATGCAAATTAATTGTCTATCTAAAATTAGACCAATTTTAGAGAAGCATGCAAACACATGCACACACAGGCTGCCGACGTCGGTTCCTATCTGACCGATGTCGGCCGACCCATAACTGACGTCGGTTACTGTGAACACTGAAGATGATCAACGTCGGTTGATCAGACCAACGTCGATTGCCTGCAACTCAACAACCTCCTCCTATTTGCATCCTGGTGAAGCTTTTAGCTCCACAACCTAACAATCTCCCACTTGGAGATAAACAACTGCACCTATACCTGTACTTGTACATCATCTAATTTATTTCCTAGCTTGTATCCCTCTTCAAGATCAATCTTGAAGACCAACCACCACACATCCTATGGTGCTATGCCTGTCATCCAAGTCCCCTACCATATCCGAATCTACATACCCATGTAGAGAAGTACCTGACCCTGCATAGCATGAATCCCTATTGCTGGTCCCTCTCAGATACTTGAGAACCCACTAAACTACTTTTTAGTGCTTCTTTCCCAAATTGGCCACAAACTTGTTGACAGATCCCACTGCTTAGGTAATATCAGGTCTAGTACACATGTACTTAACCTCATCATGTGATTTAGGACACTGTTCTGTGAACTATCCATCCATAGGTGTGCTAGCCGGTTTTGCATCCTGCATCTTGAACCACTCCACTACCTTAATCACACAATCATCCTGAGACAACATCAACATGTGATCTTCCCTGTCTCTAGAAATACTCATGCCAAGGATTTTCGCTCCTCCTAAATCCTTCCTAGCACACCACTTAACTAATTTTACCCTTAGCTCAGCAAATCCCTGTATGTATGAACCTGCAACAAGCATATCATCCACATACAGTAACAGGATAATGTTATGACCATTATCCAACCTGGTAAAACAAACATAATGGTTAAGTTGACATTGACTAAAGCTATGCTTTGTCATACACCTGTCAAACCTGTACCACTGTCCTGGAGCTTGCATAAGACCATATGACCTGGCCTTCCATCTCACATGTCTATTCTCTCTCTTCTTTAACCTGGGAATCCATTCGTCTTTTGCTTTCTTTCCAGCTGGCAACTCTACCAAATCTCCCATTTGGTTCTCATCTAAGGAATCAAATTCCTCATTCTGCCATGCTTCATTGTTTCCTAGATCCTACCTGCTCTTCAGTGAGCAACAAGTATAAAGAAGGGGAATAACAAATTTGAGGCTTACTTACCCTTTCAGTCCTCCATATGGGCGTTTGAGACTCCTTGACAGCTTGCTGTCCACCCAAAATCTGTTCCCTAGTCGACCCTGGTCTGCACTTGACCGATGTCAAATCCACCTAATCATCGATGCTGGTTCCCCAACTGATGTCGGTGTCCACCTGGTTGCCGACGCCGATTTCTTGATCTGACATCGGTCTCTCCCTGCCTGACACCACCAACTCTGGTCTGCACATGATCGACGTCGATACTTGCCTATTCTATGTAGATTCCACCTGACCGACGCTCGATAACTATGTTTTCTTGTGAGTGATGACTTTTTACCTGCTAGCTCACCTTGAATCAAAACCCTGTCCAAACTGCCCTACTCAGAATTATTCAGCCCCTATGACTGATCTCTGTCCATCATCTTCTCCATGAAAACTAAGGCTTTCCAGTTCTTAAGTTTGTCAAAGACATCAGACTTTCTCTTAAGAACATGCATCCCCTTCTTACTCATGTGACCAAGCCTACAAAGCCACATCTTTGCAATAGAAGGAGAATCAATAACACAAGTAGATAGATAAATAATACCTACTTTCTTACCACATGCTAATTCAAGTGCATCCACTGTGAGAGTTACTGTGCATCCCTCATCACCCAACTTTCCTAAATAAATTAGCCTCCTCTTCAAAACTGGGACCTGCATGACATCCTTCAACATCCATGTGTTGGCCGTCTGTAATTTCAGCCGCACTTCCCCTTTGCCAATACTTTGACAAGGCTCACCAACCCTCAAATAAATCTTTCCAAAGTCTCCATGGACCTTAACATGGAAAAATACTCTATTTGGGACTGCATGTAAAGAGGCAATAGAATCTATAATCCAAGATTCTACTTTATCCAAGGAACATACAAGAGCAACTCGTGCAACAATACCTGTAACACCTGCTTCTTCATTTCCTTCATGCTGATCTTCTACCAACCAACAATATTTCTTTACCTGCTCTTTTTTCCATAACTTCGTAATTGATCATTCTTGCTTTTGAATTCCTCCATTCTTAGTGTACTTTCTTCTGCCATTGCTAGACTCCCACTCAATCAGAAACTCCTGAGAGTGACCTGTAATCAAACACAAACCTGCTTCTTGTAACCTCGCTCTGATACCACTTGTCAGTGGTATCACTTGGTGAACCTGCAACCCAGCTTTGATACCACTTTGTCAAGAATCTAGAACAACAAATAGCTCTGATTCCACTGTCAAGATTAGGAGCACAATTGATTACCTTTGTATAAGCAACTAAACATGGAATTTAACCAGAAGTAATAAGTAACTAGAAATCAGAAACAACACAGAATATGAGAGACAATACAATATGTATTAATACTCATCCAGAAGGAAATACAATGAAGATGCCACAATCTTTCCACACCTCTAGGGCTCCCACACCTCTAGGGCATACTAGTAATCTTCCCTCAAGAGTTCTCTCTCTCAATTATGGTCACAACAAACAACTCAAACACAGAGTTGTTGTTCACCTCCACTAGTCAGTAACAATACTGCCAGTCCACGAATCAGTAATAATACTGCTAGTCCAACAAGTACTCCACGTACTTCAAGTCTGAGTACATCACATACTCTAAGTAGATCTCACCTAATCTTGCTACCTATTGTGTTGTTCATCTCCCTGATCTTGCTGCCACCTGCAGATCAACCTAGTTTTGCACACTTACAAACCTAGATCTCGCACACACACACACACACCTGCAGATCAACTGACCTTACTTACTATGTAAATCTCACCTAATCTTGCTATACCGTAGATCAACCTGGCCTTGCACACCTGCCGACCTAGATCATACACACCCGAAAGAACCCTTGTCTTTGCCTCACCAAGTCCTTATGATTCTCCCTTGGATAGAACCCTTCTGATTCTACACACCAACACCCCTATGGATCTTCTACCAGATCTTGCTTTCCCGTAGATCTACCTGATCATACACACTTGGCACTATGGCATTATGAGGAGCTAACCTTGCTCTCTTCCCTCTGAAGGAGCTAACCTTGCTCTCTCTATCTAGCCCACTTTACAATACAACCCATGGGTCTCTTAAATAGATCCCATACAAACAATAATTAGACTTCTAATTACAATAATTAAAACCGCAGCTCCAAGACTAAAATTAGTCTTTCACATGCAAACTAACTATCCGTCTAAAATTAGACTAGTTCTGGAGATGCATGCAAACACATGCACACACAGGCAGCCAACGTCGGTTCCTGTCTGATCGATGTCGGCCGACCCATAATCGATGTCAATTACTGTGAACACTGAAGATGACTGATGTCGATTGATCAAACTGATGTTGATTGCCTGTAACTTAGCAACCTCTTCCTGTTTGCATCCTGGTGAAGCTTTTAGCTCCACAACCTAACACTTCTCGAGCTCCTCTCTACATTCTACATACCTTGTCATATTTTTGAGCCAATAAATGGTTCATTTACGAATTTACTTGAAGAAAAAAGGTTATAAAACACTTCATATCTCCCTATGGAAGTCATCTAATTCTATACAATTCTCACTTGGTGTTATAAGTGAAACTACACCCATTTTAGGCACTTGGCCTAGTCAAGGCCTAATAGGTCTGACTACACATAACTACTCATCAATACCCCTAAGTATTTTACAAAGGTTTCAAGGCTCATTCAAGTTTTTTCATGTCTAATAAAACTCCCTACATCCTTATATAAGGTCTCAATAGTGTCTAGCTCACCTTCTCATCATTGACTTACTAAACCTATAGGGTGTAACTCTCTGGGACTGCCTTTTATCTGAGATAGAATAGAGGGAACTTTCCCTATTACCTTAGGGAATATAAATGTATGAGAGGATTCATTAGGTCTTAGGGACCATATATAAAACATTTTAGAGCTTTGTCACATCATTAGTACCTCCAAACATCTTAAAAACTAAGACATACTATTATGTGACTCACTAACTGCAGGGTATTGTGTGGTGACTGTAGGTGACCCATGAAAAATAACTCTTTCTCTGCTTCCATTATCTGAGAGCTTAATTAAGTGTACATCACAACTATGGAGGTATTCTAAGTATATTTTCATCATTTAACCCTAGCCAAAACTCTTTTAATGTAAACCCTCCATTTGGATAGACCTAGTTGACAATCAACTATGACTTTGTGGCCTTGCTTAGAAAGTGATACCTGTAGGTGGATATTGCATAGTTAGGCATTGTATTAGTGATATTTAATCTTCTTAAATTCATTAAGGTTAAGTTAACATAGTTTAAATTATCATTGTTAGGCCAACTTCCAAACCATCATGTTCTAGTTCACTGTCATGCTACAATCAACTGGATTTGACCATTCTTGGAGCAAAATAGGTCTTGTAGATGCATTTCAACTCTTCGGACCTTGTGTACACTTAATTATATATATTTTAATTCCTCTAACTCACTCCAATTGAAAAATTATTATTTTTTTAGGTTTTTAATCTCCAAGGTTTATCTCATGAATTTGTGAGTACCTACAATTAGGCTATAGGTGACTTTTGTTGAGGGAAAAGGCACACTTGTAGCTAGTGATGTAGGTCAAAACACTACAATTCAACCCTCTTTGATGTTCTTAGAATCACAAATGCATTTTTCACCTCAATAAGATTACCTACCATGAGAGCATGCTCCTAAATTGCCACCTTAGACTGTAAAGTCACTTGAAGTTCAAATCACTGTAGTAAAAACTAAAAACTTGCAGTGAAGAATTACATGAGTTGGGGACCTTCTAGCATCATGCCCTATTGGCCAAACCAATCACTTTATTTTGTAAGGTATTACCCTATATAAGGGATACATGATGGAGTCACTTAGTTTTGTCTAGACCTCCTGTTATACCATTCCATGATGACACCAAATATGGCCAAGGTTCTATTTTGAAGTTTTTAAGGTAATGGATCTGTAAACTCAGTTTCTCCATCTTTAACATGACTCTTCAAAGCTACCTACCACTCTATGGATTTAGCATGATTCCTATGGCATCCTTCAACTCCTCAACCTCTATGAGGGTCTCAAAACATGTTTAAACTCTTCACTCCAAAGGCTCAGACCTTTGTGGGAGCTTGTAGGTGTATATTACAGTAGCAGACAAGGCAGTGAAAGTGGAATATGGATAATGTGCATAGTATGTGTTTTTCCAATATTCTTAGAATTTATAAAAGTCTTCAAATGAATCATTTTCAACCTTGAAATATGTTGAAAATGTTGAATGCCTCATTTCAACATGCTTAGCTTCCTTTAGTCACCTGTAGGTGCACATCAATGGTATAGGATTGTGTGTATATGTAAATTAGTCATCATAATCAGTCATATGTCACTTGGGGAAGCTTAGATTTATTGATCATATTATAATAATATGTTCAAAATATCTTGGACTCTTCATTACATCTCCATGGTGTTGTGCAAGCTTTCATACACTTGACTCAGTTGACTACATGTAGGAAACTTGACTGTGTTAAACATGACTACAACTTCATAGATGTTAGCTTGTTAGACTGAGATTGGAAGGAAGGAGGTGAATGCCATGACATATGCAAAACATGAAAAATTAATATATATCTACTTGAAACCACTATAATAAATGATAACCTTTGTAGTTGATTAACATGTTTGTAACTTCACTAGTATACCCAACCTGCAACTTGAGAAGTTTGATCTCAACAAATCACCTCCAAACATGAAAATAAGGATGGAAACCATTAAATAAGGAATTATAAATCCTCTTGAAATCAATTTAAACAAGTGGTTTATATGGACCATCTCAAACAAGATTAAAATTTGCAGGGTGTGGGGATTAGCATGTAAAATGAGACAGTTAACTTCTAAAGGATGGTTCGTAAAACATAGGCAACCAATATCTAAAATACTACCATGAAATGGAATTATAATGAGTTTAATAACACACTACAAGATCATTTAACCTAAAACTTCTCCTACTAGCTGTACCATGAAGAAACATGTTGACCAATTTTGTATGTCTAGTGGAACAATGGAAGAGTAGAATCATTTTTAGCCATTTTTGAGTATTCCAAATCTAAAAAAGTGTCAATATGAGTTTAGGTAAGTTGAATATCCACTATATAATCTTTCCACATGTGCCACACTCCTTTAGAGGTTGTACAACTACCAAAACCTAATCTTTTTCAACAATTTTCTTGATTCTAGTAGGAATCTACAAGTTTTTTATTTAGTTATAATATGAATGATAGGATATAACATATTGGAAATTAAAAGAGTCTTTTAAATACTTTTACACTATAATAAACTATACAATCTTCATTGATGACTTTAAAGTTGACCCTATGTGACATAAAATGACTTAGGACTAGATTTGGTTATGACCAAGGTTGATAACTCATTAAATGACATCAAAATGACCATGAAACACCATATAAAATTATAATATATCCCTATAAAAAAATTTACTATAGGGGGTTGAACTATTTTGACTTGTGGTTAACATAATCAACAATCACTCAGGGTCGAACTTGGAAACAAAATCTAGATTATGAGGATCTGCCATTTCATTGTAGAAAATGCATTTCAATAGGGTATCTAGAAAATTAGTGTGGTTTAAATAAGAATAAGCATGGCGTATCCTAGTGTAATGATATTATCCTTGAGATGGAAGATAGAGAATCAAGTGAAAATTTAGAAGAGGAATATAACTCAGATAATGTGAGTGAAGTGCCATAAATGCCTGCGTTAGTTTCAGTTACAGAGGAGGTTAGAGCCTTACCAAAGTTTTTTTTTAATTTATGAAGGAAATATGATGCAAGTGAGGGTTTTTTTGTCTATATTACCTCTTGAGAAGATTCATTTAGCCATTTTAGAAACCAAAAATCTTTTTAAGCCAGTTGATTCTCTTGATGTTTCCATTCCTATCATCCCAGATCTAGGGGAAGGGAGTGAATGGAAGGTTGTGAGCAAAAAGAAAAAAAGTAAAGGTAAGATAGAGATAGATCCACATATTATAACACTTAGAACTCCAAAATAATATTTTTAATAAGGGTTAATGTTTTTATGTGTTTTATTTGGGTTCCTTTATAGGGTTGCATATTTTGTTATTTGTTTATGCACCCCCTATTTCTATTGGAAGGAGAGCTTCATAGAGCTTTTATTATAATATATTTCTCTCCATTGTTATAGGGATGGGTCACTATCAAAACCTAGGCTTTTACCATTAATAAAAACAATTTCTTTAGGAGCCTAAAAAATATTCACATGCTATAATTTTTTCTTTCATTGATCGTAACTCTTAAACATCTTCTTTACGAACCCTCTAGTGGCATCTACAAAGCTATATGGATCCTCCCTATATTCATCTAGATCCATAAGGTTAAGTTTTTTCTTCTTTTTCAAAGAGAAAATGTCCTTTCTCTATTCAATTTCTACACTTCCCCCTTCTATCATCACAATTTTTCTCTTCACCTTTCTTAATGTGTTTGTTTGCCTATCAAAAGGGAAACCCATCATTGGCTATTTAATGACTATCAAATTCTACATGCTTGTTTCCTCTTCTTGCAACCTTTGAATCCAAGAGGGACCTACACCATAGATTGTGACTCTACTTGCTCGATGGACACAAGGGAAGACATAGGATATTTCCCTAGGGGACACATCAAAACTGAAATAAGTTGTTTTGTAGGGGGTGACATAGGCAATTCAATGATGGAAGGAATGGGTTTCCTCCATTTAGTGACCTTATTTTGATCTTGTGTATCAATAATATATTTTGTCTTATCCTATGTTCTATGAATTGAAACTATGGCCAAGTCTGTTGAGGTGGCTTGGTCAACTAACATACCTACTTGAATAGATCCCCTGGGAGGTGTAACATATGTATCGAAAATAGAGGTAGCCACTAAATTTTGAAAATGTACTTGATCCTTTGGCTTGGTAGGCTATGGGTTAATCTAACTAAAAAATGAGTAAGTTGTTGGTGTATCAAGTAAATTATAGATGTTATTGATAATTGATGTATAAGTAACCCTAATAATAATAGAAATAATAGGGGCACATAGTAGTTTGATAGATATGGGGAAGCCCAAATTATAGGACCTTGGATTGTGGCATGTAAAATTAAACTTGTGGATGCTTATGTCTTATTCATTGGGCTCAAAGAATGTAAGGAATGGGTAGTATCTATTGGAGTGGTTGCATTCAAAGAAGTAATTAAAAGATGTAAGACTTGAGTACTCACAGTTTGAGAAAAAGCTGGGGAAACATTTGTTGTGGTGGCCTGAGATGGAGTGGTAGTCAGTGCATTTGATAAGAATCTTTAGCTGGGATTTCCTGTTCAGTCTCTTCTTTATCTTTTGCATATCCTTCTTTGCCTATGACAACTTAGTTGCCATTGAGTCAATTTTTCTTAGTTCATCCCTTGCAAATATTCATCTATCTTTGTCTCCTCATCTTTAGTTTCTTCCTCTTCCTCTTCATTTATTATTTCATTGAATGACTTTGCCTCATCAGGATCAATTTTTGTTTTAGATGGCTATTCTTCTTCTTCATTATCATCTTCAATTTCAATGGGTTGTGCCCCTATGTGCACTTTGTCTCCTTTTTCTTGTGTAAATTCTCTTTGTTCCTCCTCAAGATCCCCTTCAGACTCTTCATATAGAGGTGATCCTCTAATGAATAATCTTTCAAAAAACCTCAATTTTTATTGACCTTAGGGGGCATAAGAGGGTCCTTTATTTCCTTTGATAGGTTCTTAGATGTTGAAGAGGAGTAACAGATGGTCTTGTAGTGGGGGGAACAAAAGATAGAGGCACCGTGAAATTAGTAGGTGGAAGTGAGGTGGAAATGGATACAATCATGGGTGAGGGTGTAGGTTTTGATGTTGTAGGGGTCAGTGACAAAGGGGTAATAAGAACCTAAGACAAGAAAGGATCGAGACTTATCTGTTGCACTATGGCTAGTGGAGGTAGGGGTGTGAAAGAGAGTAGGCCTATAGCCCCACTAAGACTTATAGATTCACCCATGCTATTTATATGCTAAGGAGGATTAGTAGTATTGATTGTATGGGGGAGCCTTGGGCAACACTAGATCTATCTTGGACATTTACTTCTCTAGATGGACCAACTTTTTCATGCATACATGCTTCTGCCTCTATTTTTATTTGAGGAGGAGGCCCATGAATTGGTGTGAAAATACATTGTTCATTGTCAATTCTCTTATCATCTTTCTTGGTAATTATAGGATCATATTAGATCCTTTGTGTTATGATCATTGACATTTTAACCTTGTGCATCCTTATAGCAACCTATATATCATCTTTGGCATTCATGAATATAAACTCATGACTATATGACTCATGCCCATAATGAATTTTTACCTTTCTTTCATATTTATTTAAATGTTTTCTAACATTATTTATAGGGTCCTAGTACTTGAAAGGTGCCATCTTTAGGCCATAATGAATTTTGACCTTGCCCACAGAAATGAGGTGTTACCATCTTGTGTATTGAATGTAGTCAATGCTGAGGGGAGTCAGATGCAAGGTTCCTTGTTTAGCATTCCTAAGCTGAACATCTATACTGTCAGCTAATTGAGAAATAATGTCTTACTTTACCACTTTATCTAGGACAAGTTGTGGAAAATATAAAAGTTGCAATGTCATGCCCTCTATCTTGATTTGCTGCACTCTAGATAGAACTAATAGTCACCCATTTTCTTGAGAGTTTTATCTATATGATCTGACAACATGGGCATGTTTTGATCATAAATGACCTAATATAACATTGAATAGAAAGTTTATGTTCACTAATTTTCCTTCTAAACCTGTGTACATGAAAGATATTAAATTCATCACAAATTTTATCCTTGGGGTACTCTATAGAAGGCTCCAATGGTTCCTCAAAGGATGAAGGGAATGTGGCAGTTATGGCATCCATGACATATGACATCATATAAAACTTGCCATTAAATAACTTTCCTAGATTATTAATGTGATAAATCAAGTTGAAACTGATAATTTCTCCTAGGGCAATGATTTTGCTTGAGCTCAGACTAATGTCTAGCAATAAAACCCATATATCTTGGACATAATAAATACTAAGTAACCCGTACAATCAGTTCAATAGAGCCATGGAAATCCTTATGTCTAGCTGGAGGGATGCAATAGGGATGGAAGAAATTGGGCCTTTAACAACAAACTTACTTGGGTTCTTAGCCCATTGTTACAATTTATGAGGGATTAAATTTGTGAGCTATAACGAATTGACCATGGCTTCACCATAATTGATATCAGTGGTAGGAAGACTATAGTACTTGTCAAAGGCATTGCTACTAATTTAAGCCACAAGGGTGGTATAAATCCTATGGCACAGGATTTTTCCAATAATTTAACCATTTATAAATAAATCAAAGAGTAAGTCAATACAGGGTAATACCTATGGTTTTATTATAACATTATGTAGTCTTACTACCTTGATTTCTAAGAGGTCACCTTATATCTCTGGGTGAAGATAGATAATTGGTCTTCTGACTTGTATGGCTCCATAGATTCCACTTTGTCCCAAATAGTTCAATAATGTTTGAACTTACGTTGTAGTGTTGTTGAATCAAATGTAGTGTTTGTGTATTTTGTTGTGATAGAAATTAAGTATGCCAATGGAGGAGGAGTAATTATTGAGAAGGCCATTGGAATTTCACAATAATTATTTATCTCTAGAAGCTAGAAGTCTTTGAGTCACTGTGAAACTCGAATTCACATTATGCACAAGTTAGCTAGAAGCCAATGTGATTCGATCTTACTTTGCCATTGAATATGTTGCTTTAGATTCTTATGCTCTATGAATTGAATGCATTAAATTACCAATTTTTTCATATTAAAGGCCATAATGTATTTTGATCCATTCCCCATTTACTTTTCCTTATTTGAATTTTGATTTTGTTTTGCCAAGTTTACTGGGTCTTACTGCCATGTGGCTTTTTTTGCTACTCCCAAGTGCCTTTTCACTTTATTATAGATAGATGTCCATTTTTTGTGCTCTTAGGGCTGGTATTTATATCCTCATAATTATTTGCATGGCTTGGGGACATGTAGTTATATATTACTCATCCACTAGTGGTTGAACTCTAGCTTTTTATACTTGGTTTATTCTCAGCCACAAGCTATCGAGATGACAACACTTGGCAAGATCTCAGGGATCTGCTTACCTAGACGATCATATAATTAAGTTTGATGACATTAGATACTTGAACTATAGGTTAGAAATATGATGACATGTGGAAAAATCTCATTGTTTTGGTTCTCTAGATGATTCTATGACTTGTATTTTTTTCCTTAGTCTCTAGGTTAGTGGGATGGTGACACGTGGACGACTCTCATTGATCCACTTCTCTAAATGATTCCATGACTTGTACTTTTCCACTCATGATCCAAGTTAGCAGGATGATTATGTCTAAGTAATATTTCTAGTAAGATATCCCCTTCAAGAAGGAGCTATGCCATTTTTACCATGCAACAGTGGTGAATCGCATCCCTAGGTGAAAGTGAGGAGAGAAGTGGCCATGACTATGTGATTGAATTTTATGCCTCTGGGAGGTGGTAGTGGTGGCTCCTAGGGCCATAGATATAGTGGCACATGACTCATAGTGTAGTGATCACTCCACCAATGGTCCAATAACTCATGTATATGGTGGACTTTCATCACAAGATTGTCTATTTTGGCTTAAATCTACATGCAGGCTATAAATATATAAAAAAACTTATTGTTAATCGATAAAAGACAATATCATTCATGATTATTGAATATAACATTTTTTTTGGTCTTTCATAATTGGAAAAAAATAATAGATATAAAAAATTCCATATAAAATAAATAAAAGTTGACCAATTAGTTGAGTCTCCAAAAAGAATAAGATGTCAAGAGAAGGGCTTAGGGTGATAAGGTTGGAATAAACTATAGATCCATTTCCATGTAGATTGGGCTTATGGGCATAATCAAAAGAGGTGTTTGAAGGACTTAGAATGCTATAGGTAGGACACTTTGATGGAGTAATTTTCATCTAAGAGAGTCATTCCCTGAGCAGGGGGCCTTGGGAGACTAAGCACCACAATAAGTGGGCTAGCTTGGATTCCATTCCATCCTTCAAAATTTTGTGAAGCTTGGCAAGCCAAGTTCTGGGTGAGGAATTAAGAACCCAACCAACACCTATTGAGATTTCAAAGTGTAGTGGAAAAGGTATCATGATGTGATAAATAAGGCCTAAAGAATATTTTTTAAAGTGTATGTCACAATTATACCTCTAGTCCTTCCACCATACCCAAAGTGACTGCAAACTCAATTTATAAAACATAACATCTGGTATAAGTTCTTGAATGTGAAGAACATAAGGTATGCGTGCATTATTTAATTGATATTTTTCTTTCAAATTCAGTGAAGGGATCTAATCCCTAACATAAACCAAATAAAAAATGGTTTGGATATCTTTACGAAATAGCCTTAAGTATTTGATTCTAGGCTATCTAGCCAATAAAAAATTAAAATATGTCATAATAGGATACCATTATAAACTATGATCATTAAAATATAATCTTGTATGAAAAATATCACCAATACATTTCATGTGAGGCTCGATTACTTCAAAGGCCTTCTATATAATTTTGGAAACAAAAGAGCTGTTGATTTTGATAGGAGCCATAATGATGAGAAGGGAGTGGAAGTATATATTATTCTAAGTAGGTTTTCCATAAGGTGACCTTAAATAGATATAATGTCTTAGTAGGATTTTCTAGGCCTCATTACCTTCAATGCATTGAACCACCCATTTGGCACACAATGATGTGCTATGTCTATAGAGGTTGATAATTCTCATACCTCCTTTAACTTGAGGGAGGAAACACACACCCTAGGCAACATGATAGAATCTCTTCATCTGATTGGAACTAGACTAAAGAAATTCCCTAAGGATTTTAATTAAACTATTATAGGAAGCCTTGGAGGAATCCTAATAGGAGGAATAATAAACATGAATAGTAGCCAAAATTGTATTGAAAATTTAGAATTTTCTTACTAAGGACAATGACTTGGCAATCTAATACTCAACCTTTTTATCCACTCTAATTATGGCATACTACCACAACTCAATAGGAGAAATTCCAAAGGCAAAAGGGATGCCAAGAAATTTTAACTTCTCTCCTCACATAATCTAATTCTATTTAAATTAGATAAGCCACTCAGCATAGGCATCATGATTTACTTGAAACACTGTGTCTTACTCCATTACAAGCTAGACCCAGAGGCTAAACAAAATATATTAAGACACTTCATAACTTCTTAAAATGTTTGTTCTTTCTCTTCGAGTGTAAGGAAGGTGTTGTATGTAAAGTGCCAATTAATGAGTTGGGATGATCAATCAGGTAGAATAATACCCCAAACTAGACCTTGTTTGGCTTGAGAGGTAAGAAGATATCATAAAGCCTCTATGTAAAGAACATACAACACTAGAGAAAGAGGGGAACCTTACCGAATAGAGATTTGATGGCATATGTTTTTATATTTGAATCCATTAATGGTGAGGCAGGTTGAGGCATCTGTAAATAAGGTTTATATTTCCAAAATAAAGTAGTAGCCAAAACTAAGAGCCTTTAACATAGCCAAGATAAAAGTCCATTCAATTATAACATATGATTTTTCAAAGTCCAACCCAAGAAAAATGGTTCACTAATGAGAAACTATTTCCCATTCCATGCCTTCCCAGAAAATAATAAGATTATCAAGTATATACCACCCTTTGATGAAACTAGTTTGTTTAGGTCTAATAATTGTAGGAAGAATGAAAGAGAACCGATTGGAAAGAGATTTCAAAAGAATTTTTTAGGAGACATTCAATAAGGTGATAGGTTGCTAATTGATAATGAGCTCTAGATCTCCCATTTTGGATATAAACTTGATATTGTTTAACCCTGAAAGTCTAGATATGGGGGATCTAGGGTTAATAATATAGAAATGAATAAGCACAAGGGTGATAAACACACACACACACACACACACACACACACACACACACACACACACACACACACACACACACACACACATTAGGCCAATTAATTACAAAACTTAGATATAATATATAATAAATTTATTATGCTAAGATATGTTAAAAATAGAAAAGTACAAGTATGTTAAATATTGAAATGATAATGAAAACAACATACTTAACTAATTCTAAGGCTAATATAGATCTATATCTAGAATAGGTAGGAAGAAAGTGAATAATATTCTAGAATAGTCACCAAATTTTATATTTAGTGCCTTTATAACCTTAGACACTTGCATCAGCCTTGGATGGTTGCATCGATGCTAGTGTCTTGGTTGGATGCAAATGTCTTATATGAAATACTTAATAGAATGGGATGCAACCACCTAGATAATTTTGGGTTTTTCATCACCTTCATTTTGGTGCATTCAGATATGGGTCATGGACTGTCACTCATCAAGTATCAAAACCCTATTTCTTCCTCCCCATAATGGTTATGAAAAAATGGGTTAGTGAGAACATGGTGTCAATCTACCCTAAAGACCCCCTATCAATGAAAACTTACTACATAACCAATACTCTGAAGAGGGCCTCAAAATTATGTAGTTCTCCCATACATGTTGGATTGTGTGTAAATTATGTAATATGTGGAAAGCAAATACAATAGTGATCTAAATTGTAACTTGGAAAATCAGGCTCTTAGGTTACTCCTTCAGTACTTTAGACCTATGTGTGTTGTTCCTATGACTAATATGAGAATAGGAAAAAATAGGAAAGATTTTCTTTAGGAGTGCTTGATTGAATGATTTTGATAACTTTCCTTGGTCTATTTTCTATGTATAGGTTAGGAATGAGCGAGGATTGATCTTGTATTTATACCAATCCCTTTGGAGAAATAACTTGTATTAAATCACTTAGGTTGGCCATTAGGATATGTTTCATTTGAAAATTAGATGACTTTAGGGCACTAAACACTTGCATCAGAGCAGGACACTTATGTTGACATAGGTGTTTGTCTAGGATGCAAGTTCCAGGGACTAAAAAAATATGTACATGCTCAGAACTTGCAAAGGTATAAGATAAACAAGTTTTAATCATTCTGGACAAGATAGAAGGCTTGGGTCATCAACATAAGACCACTCAAATTAAGAGATAGGACAAGGGGCACTAGAGAGTAGATGTGAGACTTTTGGAAGTGGGAAATGTGTAACGAGCCGCTACACCAAAAGCCCAGACTATTAGTGAATCCACCTACCAGGATCATAACATCCCACCACGCTTTCGAAGCCTAGACTCTGGGCTGGCTTTGTACATGTACACGAGATCCACTATGTGTATGAGCCCTAGATAAACACTGCAATTCTAGAGTAACCCACCCGCTTCATGACTCGAACACGGGTGGTTGCTCTGATACCAAATGTAATGGACTGCTACACCAAAAGCCCATACTATTAGTGAATCCGCCCACCAGGATCATAAAAAAATGGTCTAGAACTGAGAGGAAAAACCATGGTATGAGTTTGATAAGTTTACAAGACTGAGGTGCTATGTAATTCAAAAATAGTTTCTACATTTCCCCCCATTTATTTAGTAATGAAATTACTAGTTTAGAAGAAAGGAATGCGTACCTAGGTGTGTATAACACACTTTGTATTTACTTGAGTCCAACTTGAGTGCTTTGCTGGTGATTGACCTACAACCATGAGCATGTTACAATGTATAATAAGTGCATATAATCTGAAATTGAAAGAGTGATGTTTAGGAGTATACCTGTGTATTGATGCAATTATCTTGCCTATTGGCAAATTAATTTAAAAGATGTATCATATGAATCATTGAAACTGAGATTAGGATATATATATAATTATATAAAGTACTTTATAATTATATAAAGTAAATATATCATTGAAACTGAGAGTTCACATGCTCCCAACCTTGGAGTAAAGATGAATTTCAACCTAGTAGTTGAGACTAGCTAAACTGTGCAACCCAATCATACTTATAACCTAGTGAGTGTGAGTGAACCAAGTCATCTCACACTATAAAACTAGTGAGGTTAGATGACTAAAACTTGGAAATATTAAGTGATTTATTCATCTTAACCATACCAAAAAGTGAACCAATTACTACAATAGATTAGCTCAATATAATTCATAAAAGTCTAACCTAGTGGGTGGTGAGAGTCCATGAAAGTGTTTAGATTCTAAAAATGATTTGGATTTTATAATATTAGGTTCACATTACATAGCATATGCACCTTAGATATGTATCATGCTTAAACTATGTATAACAATGGTACCAATTTATAGAATTCTACCACAAATTAAATTTGAATCATGTAACTGTATGCTTTGGCTAATTCAAAAACTATGTAATTGTGGAGAACATGCTTCTAAAGCATGCCCCCAATGTATATGGAGAAATCTAAAAATTAATATAAGTGCCAATGTGGAGAATAAGTTTCTAAAACATATGCCCTCATTATAGTCTAGGTATGTTGAATATTGAACAAGTGTGGAGAACATGTTTCTAAAACATGCCCCCACGGTATATCTAAAAATGTGAATGTGAAAAGTTGTGCCTCTATGACATGCCCCCACTGAAGCTGAAACTATAATGTGTGTGGAATCCATGAATCTATGAGATTCCCTCACTAACATGCCCCCCTTGAGGTGAGGGAATAATAGAAATTGGTAGTTACCTCACCTCAAAGGGATAAGATAACCATATAATTATGAATGAACCATGTATCATACAGGAGAACATGTCTAGGGGAATGTATCATTAAAGTGCATAGAGTGTGGTCACATTAAGGTGTAATGTGCATAATAAATATCATGGAAACATATAGATAGTAACAATACAGTTTCAACGAGAAAATCAAGTACACACACAAGATCACTCAAAAGTAAGTCAAGAGGCAATGGTCCAAGGAGACTGCAAACAAGGGGCGTGTTCAATGTTGCACAATCAAATAGACATGATTTAGTCAAATGTCCATAAAAGTAAGAATGACATATTCAAATGTCCATTCAACAATCAATGAGATAATAACAAGGCAAAACACTCAAGGAAGTGCATAAATAGAATCACGAGAAACCAACATAAACATATCATAGTAGCCCATGGATCCAATGCATTAGCAAAAAATGTCAAGTACATAGCATATCCAATACACTGTAGAAGATATAAGCATAGATAAAGACATGTGTAAGTACATATATGAGCTTAAAACATGATAATTTAAAGTGACCATAGGATGATAAAACCTATAAGTATCATGATCATAGAGATTAATGTCCCTAATGTCTTGGTGATTTGAGTAGAGAGAAAGCCCAACATACATAAATGTATATATCATGTATTTGTGTATGCATGTATCACACCAAAATAATATTGAAACAAATGTATTTACAAGTAAATGATATGCTATCCATGAACATGAAACTAACACATAAATGCCAAAGAGCCAATAAAATATGTAGATGCCAAAAATATTTTTGGATTTTTGAATGTTTTGATTTTTTGGTATTTGTGGAATATTGGAATAATTTTAATCAAGGAAGTCCTAATCATCAAAAGGTGTAGGGCCACTTGGAAATTTTTTCAAACTCTATTTATATCAATGAATGACCACCTATTAAATACTTTTATCTAACATTTTTTTAAAATCCAATGGTGTAGACAAATAACCATACCCATAATGTTATATGCATATTTTTGTATCCATATCATGAAAAGTAACACACATATTTGTAATATCTAGATTAGCATTCCACTCGACTAGCCAATTTTATCCAAACCTTAGTTTCAAATGTGGTTTGTGGTGTGATATCCATATGGTCGAAATTTTCACATGTGGGCCATGGGCGATAGGTAACCAGATATATCCTCGAGATTCTGGCATCAATGGAGAGTATAATAGTTCATTTGTAGTATGTACCAATTTTGCAAGAAATGTGATGCCACAAGTTGTATCCCACTTGCTACTATCAAACTATAGATGGTAGCAATATACCCCATCAATATTAGTAGTAATAGTTAAATATTCATTCTTTTCTCACTTTGAAAGTAGTTCTCTTATGAAAGATAGGAAGGATTTTGCCTTTTTTCCCATGTCAGACACAATGTTTATCCATCCTTCATTCTTATATTTATGAATTAGTTTCTTTAATGCCTTACATTGATTGGTGTTATGGCCAATGATCTAATGATAATTACAATATGATACTCCCTATACAAGTAGAAGTTTACTACCTAATCTATGTCTAGTAGAAGGTAAAAAAATCATTTTATGTTTAAGTAACATAGATAATATGGTATCTATAATATCCTATTGTGTTGTGATCTATAAATTCCATTCTAAATCCTTTTTAAAAGACTCCTCATTATTTACATGATGTACTTGCATTTGAAGCTTGTACGATTGACTCAATTTTTTAACCAAGAGGGATGCATGGAGTAGCAAGGATTTACATGCTCATATACTATTTTGTTTTTCCATTATTTGGATTCAAGTTTGTGTTTCTTGCAAGTGGATTTAGTTTATATGTATCGGACCTATAGGTTTGAATATATTATGTAAAATGTGATCAAATGGATAAAATTTTAGTTTTCTCATTTTCTCATCTATCATATGATAAGCAATATCATCATCACTATCATAGTAATCTAAAACATGGCCATCTTTCTGCTTAGTATTGACCAATAAAGGAAGCTCAAATGTTGTGGGCTCTTTAATTTTATTGTCTCTTTTGGTAATGGTTCTTTTTCTTTATGTGCATCTATATGTACCTTAGTATGTATTACCCTATTTTCATATTGAGATAAAGGATAAATTGTACTTGAATCACTTATTTAATACCTATGTATATGCTCAAAAGGAATGCATTGTTTAGATGGTACCACTATGGGAATGCCTTTGGTTTTAGAATGTATCATTTTAGAAAAAAATGAAAGGTTCATCATGGATAGGCATGGTTAATAATGTCCCATCATGTATGAATTTTACACATTGGTGTAGTGTATATGGGACAACTTCCATTTAATGTAACTAAGGTCTACCTAAGATTAAATTATAATGCATAGATTGAGACATTACCTGAAAAGTAGTTGAAACCATTTTTGATCCCAAAGTTACATCCAATGTGATTTGACCAACCAAAGGGATAAGTGATTTATCAAACCCTTGTTTATGCATAACTATTTTTTAAAGAAGATTTGTGCAATACCCATGGTTGTTAGGAAGTTTATAATACAAATATTTATGGCCAATGCATTTTTAAAAAGCATCCTTTTGATGCCCTTATTTTTCATGGTCACTTGTATGAATAAAGGCAAATCTTGATGAACTGTATCTTTGGATGGTAAATCTGTTGGATCAAAGGTAATGAGCTTTGCATTATTCTTTAAATCTTTTATGATGCCCACAAAATAAGTGGGTTCAATATTATTTGGATCTTGGGTTTCACATAATGTCTCATATATGATATCCTTGTAAATAGTGGATTGCTTTAGGAGCTCAAGGATTGAAATTTTAGCATGTGTGTTTCTCAATTGGTCAACAAGGTCATACACCTTATATTTTATCACAAGCTTAGGCTAATGAGGCACCTCTTATATATTAAAAGTTGGAAGATTAGGTTGGGAAACCTTACCTCTTCATTTAGTAACTCATGATCTAATATAAGCCATGGGTGAATAATGGGTGTGAGATGGTAGCTATCATTTGAATAAGGCTTAAGTAGAAAAAATGGTTGAGAGCATGCTCATTAGTGTTTAGACACTGGTTTTATAATATTATAATAGAATTTTCTTAAAGAGATCAAGTGTTGTCTCCATTGTAAATATCTCTCAAGATGTTTATGAATTTGCTTAATAGATTTGACAAGGGAGGTTATAAAGAAAACCACAATAACTCTTACAAATTGGAACCCAAAATGGTGATAGATGTGTACATAGTGAACATAATAATTAATTTTTTTTTAATTCTTTGTAAATTTTAATTTTAATTTTAAAAAACTTAGAAGTTAGAGTTTTGCTCAAAAATGAAGAAACCCTAAGGAATTAAGGGTTTATAGATCAAATATTAGGTTTACCATATGTTTAAACCCAAAAATATAGATGTGGTGGATATGACATTAAGAATATAGAAATGAATAAGCATAAAAGGTGATAAACATATCTATAACAGGCTAATTAATTGTAAAAATCAGATAGAACATACACTGAATTTATTATGTCGAGATATGCCAAAGTTCTACTATGCTAGATATTGCAATTATAATGAAAATAAGGTAATTAAATGATTCTAATGCTAATACAGATTTAGATCTAGAACAGGAAAGATTTAGACTGGGAGAACATTATGAAGTAGTTACCAGATTATGGATTTAATGCCTCTATAGCCTCAAACACTTGTGTCAGCCTTGGACAGTTGCATAGATGCTAATGTCTAGATTGGATGTAGGTGTCCTATATGGAATACCACTAGAACATGATGTAACCCCTTGGATTTAGACTTATATAATTTTCCCCTATGTGTTGGATTGTGTGTGAATCATGTAATATGTGAAAAACAAGTACAATAGTGACCTAGCTTGTAACTTGGAAAATCAGGCTCTTAGTCTACTCCTTTAGTACTTTAGACTTATGTATGTGTTGTTCCTATGACTAATATGAGAAAATGATAAAATAAGAAAGATCTATTTTATCAAGTGATTGATTGAATGCTTTTGATAAGTTTTTTTAGTTTGTGCTAGGTATAGGTTATGAATGAATGAGGATTTATATTATATTTATACCAATCTCTTTGGATTAATAACTCACATTAAATCACTTAGGATAACCATTATGATAAATTTCATTTGAAAATTAGATGACTTTAAGGCATTGAAAACTTGCATCAAAGTAGGACACATGTATCAATGTAGGTGTTTGTATGGGACACAAGTGTCCAAAGAGCAGAAAAATAGGTACATGCTTAGAACTTGTAGATGCATAAGATAAGCATGTTTTAAGCATTATGGACAAGATAGAAGGCTTGAGTCATCAACATAAGTCAGACTAAGGTATAGGCCAATGTCATGTCCCCTCTCTAGTACAACATGACACTTTACGTGGATTTGCCTATTCCAGACTCTCATAGGCAGATGGTGGTGATGAGAGAGTCATTTTTGAGTTTATTTGGTGATTGGATGGTTCATTATGCTCTTGGAGACATTATATTTATTTATTACTTTTTATATGGGGCCAAAATGTTATATTTTTAAATTAAGGTGCACTTTTACTTTTTTATCTAAAAAGTGCAATGAGGTTTTATAAGATGTATTATGGATACTTCTAGAAAAGTAAGGAGCTTCTAGAAGAAGTTTCCAAAAAGTGCATAAATAGACCCATGGGTCTCTCATTTGGCATCCGAGTCTATTTTATCATTGAGTCTTCTTGAGCATTTGTGGGGCATAATAGTCTGCAAATCTTTAGCATAATCCTTGAGAATGATACCTCTCAAGAGATTGCATAACTGAGGAAGTGAAATAAATTCTAAAGGGTTGCACATTGGAAGTGGTATTCAGCGATTTCATGTTGAGCTTCACTTGAGTATTCAGTCTTGGACTGAGTTTCGATATATTTGGAGTCCTCAAACTCTATTAAGGATTTGAGAATTTTTGGTTGCAAATAAAATTGTTCTTCATCCATTTACCAGGAGAATTACATTGACATTGTTTGAAGATCATTTCAAAAGTTCTGGCGACATTTCCACCATACTGCGATTCACACCTGGAAACCTACATTTTTGTTCATAGCTCCTATTTGGCTAGGAGATTCATTTTTATATTATGGGAGGCATTGACCCTAGCCTAGGCGTCCATGTTCATGGCACTTTCAACACTTGTGAGTGAAGACAAAAATTAATATTAAAACCGCACCAGTCAGTACAGTACGGCCTGAACCTACAGTAGTGTACGGACATCATACATACAACATTTTGGGTAGGTACAGATAGAGTTTGGTATTATTAGATTGTTCCAGTTTTATCTTCAACAATTCGGACATCAGCATTCGCAGTCCAGGAGAGATTGGATGTATAACCAAGCAAAATAGATTATGAATGATTATAAAGCCTGTGTATGGTTTGGCGCTAAGGATCATTGCTTTTTAATTCAACATCCTATCATCTTCACAAAGGCACCACAGTCAGTTATCAAACCAGGAGCTGCAATAATATACCCAAAAGCAATAACAACTCAAGTGGACTATGAAACTGAGCTTGCCGTAATCATAAGAAAGGCTGGACGCTGTATGAAGAGGGAGGATGCAATTTCTCATGTTTTTGGGTATACTATACTGAATGATGTAACTAAAAGAGATCTGCAAAAGCAACACCAACAATAGTTTATGGGTAAGAGCTGTAATCTATTGTAATCAGTTATATCTCATGAAATGAATATAGATTGGACACTATTTTGCATATTTGAATTGAGTAAATTTGTTGCTTAACCATTTCTACAATCAGACATTTACTTTCAGCAGTATTGTTGTTAGCTTACCAACTATTTGAGGAAATTTCATAAGTACAAAATTAGTAATTTTTGTGATCCTACTAGTAAGGGTCATTATAGTGGTATCAGAGCCATCATCCTGCCATCATGTGGTCAGCTAAACAATAGATGAGTGAGAGATAAATCAGATATTATAGTAGGGAATAGTGGAGACAACGAAATCAGAATCCTCAGATTGAAGGAGACACATTGTTAGGAGCATTAAGAGACACTGAAAAATCAGTTCAAAATATGGCAGAGGAAGATAGAGATGCAAGTACTGAAAGGAAATTTGACAATATGCTTGATATGATGTCACACTTATTAGCAAAAATGGATTAGCAAGCCATTCCAGATCAAAATCATCAACACACAGCTGAACACAGTGGAGTTAATGAGGAAAGGTCAATACAACACACTAGAGGATCAACCTCTAGGCCTCTTTTTCCAACCTTTACACCAAGAGAAGGACAACCACATGCTGCTCCAGCTACTCCATTTGGAGACAAAGCTAGACAGGCCTACTTGGAGTATACCACTCTCCCTCTTGATATGAGGGAAATATGGACATTTGATCAATTCATGAATCAAATAAATAAGAGAGGAGGAAGAAATTATCGCTACGCTCCAAGGAATGACTATCAACAAACACTTGGTAAGATTTCTATGCCTTACTATGATGGAAGTAACAAATGCAAAGCTAGGTCTTGGATTCAAAAGCTTTATAATTATCTCTCTTTGAGACCAATGCTTGAAGAGGATGCCATAAGATTTGCCACCCTACATCTTGATGGAGCTGCTCACGAGTGGTGGTATCATGGGTTAGTCACTCTTGGACACAACCTTATCACTACATATGAGGAATTTACCAACAGGCTGATTGAAAGGTTTGATGTCAAAGATCTTGAGGTGAGTTTCTGTGAATTGGCACAACTAAAATAGCATGGTTCCCTTGATGCTTATATTAATGACTTCCAGAAGCTAGCAGCAATGGTACCTGATATTTCAGAGCAAAGGCTAGTCATGTTATTTACAAAAGGGTTGACTAAACCACTCAAGGGGTGGGTTAAGGCCTTTTATCCTCTCACATTCCAAGAAGCCATGAAGAAAGGCCGTAGTATGGAACTTGCAGCACCAACAAATAGGTTCGGTTCAAAGGGCTCCTCATCATACAAAGATAATAAAGAGGGATTCAACAAAGGTAAATAGAAGGATGATGACACGAAAGACAAGTCAGTTGCACCCTTGGATAAGGAGACGCTTAATGACCTGCGTAAGAAGAAGTTATGCTTCTATTGCAAGGGTCCTTATGAGTTTGGACATGACTGTCCTATGAGGCCTAAGGGAAAGGCCAACAGGGTGATGTGGGCTTATTACGAGGGCTCAGATTTAGACAACTCAGAGTACCATGATCCTGATGATGCAGAGCAAGAACATGAGGTAGATAATGCTGAACAAAGGGAGGAATGAGAGTTACATTTATTAGAGGCACGTCTATCTAGTATTCAGAGAGAGGGATCTTTTAGACTTAGAGGTGTCTTGGCAGGATGAAAGGTTATTACACTTTTGGATACTGGTGCCACGCACAACTTTATTGATGCACGCTTCGTGAAGAGGCGTGGGCTCACCACTGAGGAGTTTGACGAACTAAAAGTTAAGGTGGCTGATGGATATACTCTTCGATGTGACAGGATGGTACGTGATCTACCTCTACGCCTGAACAACTATGAGTTCAAGGCAGATTATCATGTGGTCAACAAGTGTGACATGGACATAGTGCTTGGGATGTAGTGGCTACATTTTTTGGAGGAGATTACCCTGAGACTTAAGGATATGGAGATGCAGTTTGAGGTAGATGGCAAAACACATGTGCTGAAGGATATTCATAATAGTGATGTTAGAACTATTACACTTAAGAGGATGGAGAGGCTAGCCATGCATAATGATATAGAGTGGGAAGCTATTTGTACCTTGATGCCTACACATGAGGAGCAACACAAGGCTGAATATCATCTTGATGAGAAGGCATACATCAAGATTCCACTAGGCAGACCACCAGATAGAGGCATTGAGCATATTATTGAACTGGAGGAAGGCGCTAAGCCTGTCATGATCACACCATACCAACACCCAAAGTGACTAAAGAATGAGGTTGAGAGGACCATTAAGGAGTTTCTAGCCATGGGGCACATCTAACCAAATAGCAGAGTGGATAATGTATTCCATGTGTCACGCCTCAAGAAGGTGTTGGGTTAGAGTGTGGTGCCTTCTGTAGTGTTACCTCCCTTGGATGATGAGGGGAAGTTGATCTTGGTTCTAGAATCCATCTTGGATAGAAGAGAGAAGCAACTTTGCAGGTGGGTGATCAGAGAGTACCTGATTAAGTGGAAGGATCTACCTGTTGAGGATGCTACTTGGGAGGGTGAGGCCATTCTGCAGCATCCGGCATTGAGATTGCTTGAGGCCAAGCAATTTCAGGAGGGGCAGACTATCATGTCCCCTCTCTAGTACGACATGACACTTTACATGGATTTGCCTATTCCAGACTCTCGTAGGCAGATGGTGGTGATGAGAGAGTCATTTTTGCATTTATTTGGTGATTGGATGGTTCATTATGCTCTTGGAGACATTATATTTATTTATTACTTTTTATATGGGGCCAAAATGTTATATTTTTAAATTAAGGTGCACTTTTACTTTTTTATCTAAACTTTTTTATCTAAAAAGTGCAATGAGGTTTTATAAGATGTATTATGGATACTTCTAGAAAAGTAAGGAGCTTCTAGAAGAAGTTTCCAAAAAGTGCATAAATAGACCCCATGGGTCTCTCATTTGGCATCCGAGTCTATTTGAGCATTTGTGGGGCATAATAGTCTGCAAATCTTCAGCATAATCCTTGAGAACGATACCTCTCAAGAGATTGCATAACTGAGGAAGTGAAATAAATTCTAAAGGGTTGCACATTGGAAGTGGTATTCAACCATTTCATGTTGAGCTTCACTTGAGTATTTAGTCTTGGACTGAGTTTTGATATATTTGGAGTCCTTAGACTCTATTAAGGATTTGAGAATTTTTGGTTGCAAATAAACTTGTTCTTCATCCATTTATCGAGAGAATTACATTGACATTGTTTGAAGATCATTTCAAAAGTTCTGGCGGCATTCCTAGCATACTTCGATTCACACCTGGAAACCTACATTTTTGTTCATAGCTCCTATTTGGCTAGGAGATTCATTTTTATATTATGGGAGGCATTGACCCTAGCCTAGGCGTCCATGTTCATGGCACGTTCAACACTTGTGAGTGAAGACAAAAATTAATATTAAAATCACACCAGTCAGTACAGTATGGCTTATACCTACAGTAGTGTACAAACATCATACAGACAGCATTCTAGGTAGGTATAGATAGGGTTTGGCATTCTTAGATTGTTCCAATTTCATCTTCAACAATTCAGACATCAGCATTCGCAGTCCAGGAGAGATTGGATGTATAACCAAGCAAAATATATTATGAATGATTATAAAGCCTATGTATGGTTTGGCGCTAAGGATCATTGCTTTTTAATTCGGCATCCTATCATATTCACAAAGGCACCACAGTCAGTTATCAGACTAGGAGCTGCAATAATATACCCAAAATCAATAACAACTCAAGTGGACTATGAAACTGAGCTTGCCATAATCATAGGAAAGGCTAGACACTGCATGAAGAGGGAGGATGCAATTTCTCATGTTTTTGGGTATACCATACTGAATGATGTAACTGAAAGAGATTTGCAAAAGCAACACCAACAGTAGTTTATGGGTAAGATTTGTAATCTATTGTAATCAGTTATATCTCATGAAATGAATATAGATTGGACACTATTTTGCATATTTGAATTGAGTAAATTTGTTGCTTAACCATTTCTACAATCAGACATTTACTTTCAGCAGTATTTTTGTTTACTTACCAATTGTTTGACGAAATTTCATAAGTAGAAAATCAGTAATTTTTGTGATCCTACTAGTAAGGGTCATTACAGCCAAGGGGCATTATAGAATAGATGCGAGACTTTCAGAAGTGATAAAATGTATATAAATGAGAGGAACATCCAAGATTTGAGTTTGCCAAGTGTAAAAGACCAAGGTGCTATATAATTTAGAAATAATGTCTATAGATATTACGTTGATTGATTAAAACTCATAAAGAATGGTTTTTCAAGGTTTATTTATATATCTGAAGCAAGTATGACCCAATAAACTCCCATGTGGCTTTATATAATTCACATGGAAAATTGTTGAGGCTAGGAGATTTGTCATTAATCATGCATTGAAGAGCTTCTGTGAGTTTTTGGAGGGTCAATGGTGAGTCACAAAGCTATTGGTCAACATATTTTAATTTGTGCAGAACCACATCGATGCATGCCTACAAAGCCCAATATCTCTATTCTTTTTCCTCATGGTCTTGGAAAACTAGCTTGTAGTGATTCAAAAAATAAGAGGAGTTATTTCGGAGGGAGGTGATCTTGGTTTGGGCTGAGTTGATAGCCTTGATTTGGTCATAATCTTGCTTGGCCCTGAGGGACTTGAAAAACTTTTGGAAGATTTATCTCTGGCTTTGAGCTAGTATAGTTGAGTGTGTAACTATGCCTTTCTAGTAACACAATTAAATGACACCTTAATGTGGTGTTTAAGTGAGGCAACAATATTCTACATATGAGTATCAAAGGGATTAAGCTCAATAAGGGAGGAAACCCTCTAAAATTACTTGAGTGTGACATCCTCACATCGCTTCCTAACCCGATCAAATTACTTCCCATAATGGCAGAGGAAGGTGGTGGTGTACCTAATGGCCTCATTCCACCACTCAATCTAGATGGTAGTATAAGGAGGGTGGATGGAAAGATTCAAAATTTTGGCCATAAGGTGGATGGTGCCAACATAACCCAAAAGAGAGGTATTAACTTGCCTCGTGACTCATTCTAATATGTAGGAGATAGGAGCATGATTGGAGAGAACTAAGTTTGAGTGGACCATGATAAGATGTCCGAAAATGTTGAAGAAGGAAAAATATTTTGTTTTGACAACATATAACGATCAAGCATTTTAACCATGTGGTTATCCAAAATATAATAGTTAGACCATGTAAACCAAGACATGTATTAGTTGAGTGTCATTAGAGAAGAGGGTCAACAAGGCCCTATTTATTATTAAATTAACACCATGATTCATGTTCTACGATGCTCAACCTCATAGGAAAGGCACCAACTTTGTCCTTGGGATGCTTGATCATATTAAAATCTTTGCACACTAGCAATGTGGTAGGGGAAGGTTATCAGCTAAAGAATAAGAAATCAAAGATTTTTTAGGACCATCATTCGGGGCATAAATATTAAGAATGCCCAATAATTGACCATCAATATCTAAAATTATCCAGATAACCCAGTGTGATGGGTCCTCCCTTATGGAAATATTGATGGAGGGATATTTAGACAAAATCAAAATGTTAGCGCTACCACATCCATCATCATGCATAGTGGATAATTGGGTGGAATCATGTCAAATACATCTCAAAGAGGTTTACAAAATAAATCCTAAAATTTTAAATTCTTCTAGGTAAACAAATTCTAAAGAACCTATCTGTTGATAGGCATCACACACAGAGTATTTTTAGGACTCTATAAGACCTCAAACATTCCAAGATATAAAATTCATTAGGAAATAAAATCCATGTGGAACTCCCCCTATTCGTCTTTAAAATTTTTAAAATTTAAAAAATTATTGTGTTGGTCTGGATGAGAAACTCCTCCAAGAATAATGGAGTGGTGTTTATCCCTATGCTCATCTCAGGGGGAGTCAACACCACAAAGGGGTGGGTTGTATGACCACCTAGAGAAGGATCTATTTGTTGAGGATATCCCAATAAAAGGAACCATGTAAGAATGGGAACTATTATAAATGAGGCTCTACGGGCCTAGAAGATCGGTACATCAGGGGGAGGTAGGGTGGGTATCTCCTAAGAAGGATTATTTACTAGAGAATAAGATGTTTGAGGGGAAGGTTTTAGCCTTGGCTGTAACTTTTTTGAGTTAACTGTAGTCCAAATATCACCTTTGTCCACCACCTTAAGCTTCTCAATTTGTGGAGTGGCCAATGAGGGGTTATATTTTCTCATGAGGGGATAATCTTTGATACAATGGCTGGAAGCTTGAGAGTGAAAGCAAGTGTTAAACAAGTTGAAGTACACAATTTTATGTGACTAGTAGACCTCACCATATTGGATATCAATGAATTCCTTTAGCGCCTTGGATAAGTCCACCTTATCAAAAAACCATTTGTGTGGGTGAGAGGAGTACCAATTTTATGGTTCATGTAAAATAATGCATCCAATGGGCATAATAATTTGGTTCAAAAATGTACATATATGCATCGATAGGTTAGGAAGCTAAACCCATATTGGAACCCTAAGGGAGGCTTAGTATATGGCCTTGAAATATTGGGACTAGTTGGAAATAATCAAGAGTGTGTTTCGAAGAAACCAACAATGCAATTTGGAAATAAGGGCTTGGATTTCAAATGATTCTTTAAAGGTAAGCAGGAAAAAACCTTGGGTGAGGTTTCAGACACCCATCACATGGATGTTTGAGAGCTCTTAGTGGTGGCGAAACTAGGGTTGGAGAGAGTCCTCTAAGGGGACTCAGCTGAAAAAATAAGCAATAAGCGATTAATTTTCATACTATTTACATACATCATCAACGAAATTACCAGGAATACATACCTATGGCTAAGCAGAAAAGGCAAAGGGATTACCTCATCATATATATTTAAGACAAACTTCCATGCAATCTTGGGTGCCATTCCTCTCATCTTCTATAATAATAATTATAGGCAAGAGTGGAGAAACCATTATATAAAGTTAGCCTATCCAAAAAGTCGAATGCTGAACACAATTAATATACAAAAACCCTAAAAAATTCCACGTAAATAATATGAAATCCAATAAAAAAACGTATAATAAAAATAAATTTGACCATAAAAAACTTTAACAAAACTCTTTCATTCTCACTTATTCATAAGTAAAAATACAAAAGAACATATTCCATGAGAAAATATATATGTAAAACATAACACATTTAACACTTTAATTTAGAATTAAGGGTAAAAAAAAACCTGCAAAAGAAGAATGCCACTCCTCTCACGAGGATTTTAAAAGTTATTTTATCACCTTTCCAAAATTGGTTCAATACAAAGAGAACTTTAGATTCCATTGAATCTCAATAATTCTTTTTAAGCTTGCTAACTACATGCTCAAAGAATGAAATCACTCTTTTTCTCTAATACTTCAATTTTATATAAAAAAAAACTATTCTAACTTTATTAATGAACCCCTTGAAAATAAATATTAAACATATATTTTTAACAAACACTCCATATATTTTTAACAAACACTCCGAACGAATTAATCTTATCACCGTAGGCCAGATTTATTTGAGATCTAAATTCATCATTATTTTCACAATAAATTACACATTAACCAAAATCCCATCGTAACCTCTATAATGATTAAGTTCACAATGAATTATACATTAACCAAAATAATAACAATAACTATCAAACTAGACAACAAAGTTTAAATAGTTTTGGTTATATCATACAAATAATTGGCTTCACAAGTTTCAAATTTAAGTTACTAGTGTTAGAATGAATTGATTTAACAATCATTTAGCTTTTAATATAAATTGACTCATTATCAATTTAATGTGTAAAGGTTTGAAATAATTTGACTTAATTATAGTTTCTTTATTTTATTACTAGCATACACATCTTAAATAAATTTATATAAAATAATTCCATAGATATGATATTTACAGTTTAATTCAATACAATATATAAGATATTCACAATTTAATTCAATACAATACATACTTCGAAAATGATATTTATCAATATATTTTATATAAATCTATATAAAATATATACACTAGTTTTATGATTATTTATAAATATGATGTGCTAAAATTTATTTATTAGATATAAATTAATTATGATTATGTGTATGATGTGGCAATATTTCATGAAGAATGTTGTACATAGAAAATAATCTTTAAAATATCAAATGTAAAAAGTTTATATTTTAATTTATGTCGGTTTATTTTTTATTTTTATTTGGTTTTTTGGTTAGAATTTATTTTTATTTATATATTTTTAATTTTTTTAAACAGTCTGTTTTGTTGTTTTATTTTTTATTTAATCATGTCAGCGATAATACAATTAAATTATTTTATTCTTACATCATTACATTTCACCCACCATACCATGATCAATATATAATTAAATTATTTTATTTTAAAGTAAATAAAATTATTTTATTGTAAAGTAAATAAAATTATTACAACAAAATTATAATTAACAATTAAATGTTAACACATTCAGGACATTACACAAAATTACTCTCAAATAAAAATACATATCAGTGCAATTACACCCGAATGTCACTATAAGCACACCTATCAATGTAAAAATAAAAATTGATCCAATATCAATTTTATTTGTATATTTTAAATTAAAAATTAATTTATTTAAGTTTATTATGCTAATATAAATGTAAATTTAATTCCTAATAATTTAATTTTTCAAAATAAAATATAAATTGAATTAAAAAAATTATTATTTAGTTAATATTTTGACTTCTCAAAAAAACAATTTACATAAATAAAATATAAATTAAATTATAAATTTATTTCGATTTATTAAATTAACTATCATATTAATTTGTAATGTTCATTTTTTTAATTTGATAGAGTGGTTTACAGGGATCATGGAACCATCAAAATGCAGTATAAATAGGGCAATTAAACGCTGAACAACCGAAACATCCAAAAGCCACTCTAAATTCATAAATACTAAATTCATGTTAAATTTTTTAGCTTCTCCAAATTAATTTAAATACAAATTGAAATTAACTTTATATTATTGATTAAAAAAATTATTTAATTATTTATTTAATTTTTATACATTATTTTAAGTGTAAAATGAAATATTATTATTATTTACTTTATTTATAAATAATAAATTTACTTGGCTCAGGGCAATAGTAGTTAAAATATACCTATGACTAATTCAAAAAGAGGATGAATATTTGATATAAAATTAATTTTCTATATTTGATGAAGGGTTTCTAAAAGATAACATAATTTAAAAACATTGTTGGTAATCTATCTTTACCAATAAAAAATTGACAAAACATATATACATAAACCAATTTATAAATATATCGAAATAATGTAAGCCATATTACATAATAATATATACGTAAAATCTTATAAAAGTATTTTTTATTACATAATATTCATCAGAGTTACTTTTATAACATCCTCTAAGTACTTTCTAAATTTGATAATGAATGTGCTTTTCAATCAAAAATAAATTTATTTGATTATCTATTTAACTTTTATATAAGTTTAAAATGAAACAGTAAAATTATTATTTACATTAATAATTAATAAATATAATTAACAATCTATTTATATTTTCCAAGGTCAAATAGTTGAAAATAAAACTCTCCAGGGAAATTGGTGTGTCAACATTCCTCAAACGCTGCAGAGATTGTAAAGTCATACCTTATTTGCAGCCATCTCCCATCACCAACAATTATTTATCCAAGGCAATAAATAATTCAAGCAACATTTAAGAAATGTTATATGATCTTCATTTGTGTTTGGCAAAAAAATAAATAGAACGACTGGTTAAACAGAAGACGAAATTTGAAAATTTGGTAGAAAAACAATCCAAGGAAGTTGAAATTAATAACAATCAAATTTTATTGGATTTAAATAATGTATGGTTTCCAGAACCACCTCAAACAAATCATAGAATCCATTGCATCTCAAACATACTAGTTGGAGCTGAGAGATCCTCTAAATAAAATGGTTAATAACGTCATGAAATTTATGAAAAAAATTATATCAACAAGGGAAGCTGATATTTTACAGCTGAAAGAAGAAATGAGGGTGGAAGACGGCACCGACAGAAGACGGTTACCTTCTGGCAGTGACGATACGAAGGTTTCAGCAGTGGAAATTTATGGAAATTGTAGATCCTTGTCTGGTGGAGGTGCACGGAAGGAATGGAATAGTGGTGGAGGAAGTGCAAAAAGTGGTGACGGTGGCGCTTTGGTGTATCCAAGAGGATACCGGAGGAGCCTCCCCTGCTTTCTTTGCAATCTGCACTGGTATGTGAAATGGACTGGAGGAGGCGCTGCAAATGAAGCTGTAAATAAGTGACTGCTGCCCTATAATCTTAAGGATTTTAGCCTCTGTAGAAGAAACCAAATGTTGCAAAATCTTCTCACTACAGAAAACTCTTGTTGCTTCTACCAAATATTGAAAATGGCCATAGGTGAACAAGATTTGATAAAAAACAAAAATTCTATGCCCACTTGAACATGTATTAAGCTATGCAAATTGTTTAGTAGCTAACCTTAAATTTGTGACCCTGCATATCCAAATGGCATAAGTTTAATTGATATTTGGCCTTGCAGATGTGAGTCGATGAACCACAAATTAGTTTGGCCCTACGTATGTGAGTCGATGAACCACATATTAGTTGCAACGTACATCTGTAAGAGAGCATGTAAACTGGGCAGGGGCGCTAGTCAAATTGAACCATTTTTAAGACCATTGCAACATGCTAGGTGACACCAAGGCGCATAGGGAGAAGGAAGAGATCATGCCAGTCAGACAACAACTATCAAATATTCTGTCATTATTCCTCTTTTGAATACAATAAACCGCTCTGTTCTATGCGAGCTATGATTCATGCCTTTGGGCAATCAACTGTTCAGACTCATTGCCCCTGCCTCGATAGAAACGAAGTCCATCATAACATGTTTTTCCCTGACCAACTCCAACTCCCCAAATAATATATTTTATTTGTTCTATTAAAAAACTTGCAAATTGTTTTGGCAAAGCTTAGGCATATTTTTCAGCACGCAAACCACTGTAATTGGATTGGTAGGGAAGCAAACATTAATCGCAGATTAAAGGAAAATGAAAGCTAATAGTCCCTCCCTTCGGGACTAATAATAGAAGGGAGAAGCATAGCACTTAAAATACATAAAGATAGTATGCTCCTTGGACAAATTTTAAACTCCTTTACATATCTCTTGCTAAGTATCTTGTTGGGAAACTAAATAATTTGATGGGTAATTTTTCGTTCATTAAAAATTTCGAATATTTTGTTTGCAAGGTCTAAGACATAGGATTTAGTGAGGGTGACATTTTAGTTAGTTTTGATTTTTACCAAGATTTTTTGTAATGATATTACGACGATTATTTGTGATATTAGAGAATCTAAAAAGATGGATTTAGAATTGAAAAGGTTGCAATTCAACTGGTGAGGATAATGGTTATTTATATCTATACATTAAGGTATAAATCTTTCTAGGTATTCAACACAGAGAGTCAAGCAGTTAAGACCAAGATTGTACCTTGAGTGAATTTGACAATGTGGATGCCCTTTACTCATTGCTGTTTAGCCAAAAGAGCTCATTGATTTAGATGTATGCTTTTTGTCATCTGAGGTATCCCGCTCAACTTGGTCGGTATTAACACTGATGAGGACCCAATAACCTAACACACACAACAATATGTAGATGCAGGGTGAGTCCTAGAGAGCAATCCTTAGGCATCATGCCTGCCCCTAAGCCTCAACACTAGCAATTTACTCGGTGAGGATTCAAACCATGGTGTGGTTGATGGAAACCATCTAACCCACCTAGTCGGTCTAACGCATGGGGCTGATTTAAATGTATGCTTACTCAACATTGTAAATCCACTATATATTCATTTCTGAAATATAGACATAGATGCCACCATTCTATGTAATTCAATGATACCATATAATGCCTTCAGCGATGTTATCATATAGAATTTGCACCCATCTTTGTGTGGTAGTGTACTGTACAGTATGAGCTGCAAGTTGTGGGGAATCTAATGACACAATGGGATCACCTCCAAGCTATGTGACCTTGGTGAATTAAGGTGAACCTCTAGAGAAGTTCAACTTCCTTTCACTAATTTCAATGCAACTGATATATTACCAGTTCATGTTAAAACACTACTTCTTAGTGATCTTGCTCCTAGCCGGGGTTTGACTTGTGAGGAACAGAGTTGTTAGAAATGAATTTGTAAAAATGGAAAATGGTGATTGCACCAAATAATTATAGTGGAAATTAATGCTTGCTTTGTATGAACATAGTAGAACAATAAATACACTAAAGTATATTGAAGCATAAACTTATGCAAATATGAAACCAAAGGTAATATTGGGCACTTATCGTATAAGGAACACGATTCTTTATTTTTAATCAAACAACTTGTCAAAAGAGTAAAATAATACCACAGATGAGTTTTTGTGATTGAAACAAGAATCAAAACATTCAAAAACTTGACAAATAGCTGTGCATACACATATATAACACAGACAAAAAAGGTAAAACTTCAATCTATTATCATTCTTCAAGTTACAACATATAGATCAATTATTCAAAATGTGGAATAATTTCTCCAATAGCTAAAAGATCCTCTAGGCTACACCATGATACCATATTTATACAAAAATACTCTCTTGAAGGAGAGGTAGTTATCAAATCCCCATGCCTAGTTAAAGAGCAAGAAAATCTAGAAAACCTCATGCAGATGGTGTGAATTTCAATATGGAATAGCATCCTTAGTGAAATAGATGACTGGAAAAAGAAACATGCAACTGTTGGGTGCTTCAACAAGTGCTGGAGGTGTGGAGAAATCCGTTGAACCTTCATGCAAATGTCCTCTTTGTCTTCAGTTCAATTGTTGTTATCTTTTCAGTGGAATGAGGTGCCAAAATGAACTAACACTTAGAAAAGTTGAAAGTCTTTAGGTATTTTAGGTTATAACCTGCAAAACCTAACTTGTATTTTTTAGTTGAGACCTTTAAAACTTTTTAAGTCATTTAACTTGAAGAAATTGAAAATGTAAGTTTTGCAAGTTAAGCAACTCAAACTTTACCAAAAATAAAAGTGCAATTTATAAGTTTCACTTTCGCAACTTAAACCATGTAAAAAAGATACTTGAAAATTACAAGTGGCTCTTTCTCGAAAAGAGTTGTCAAAATAGTAGTTGCAATTTTCAACCAGCAACTTTACAATGTCTTTTACAATAAAGAAATCTAATATACAGAATGTATTTTATTGAAAAAATTAATCTACAACCATAACCTCTGAAGATTCCTTGTCCTTTTTTGCCTGTATCTTCTCAATATAAGCATCAAAACTTTTGAAGATCTCTAGGAGGCGATCTTTGTCAGGACCAAGTGAATATAGGTTGCTTATCTCACATTCTACCATTGTATCAGAGAGTTCTCTAGATGCAGCCCTATATACTTGAGTGTTTTTCCCCATCTGATCCAGTGTATTGTGATACCTAATGAATAAGTGGATGGAACTCAAGTTGAATGTTGTATCTCGCACTTACTTTCTCTCTACCACTCCTTTGAACTTGTCCCAAACTTCTTGAACTAAAAGGATTTGATCTTGTTGATTCGTTGCTTCACATGATAATCCATTGACCAAATCTTCAATGTCATAGATTGCATCTGTGGCCTTATCACATGTAGGCTTGGCCTTATTAATACTCTCAATGAGTATTCTAATTCTAAAATTGGCTGCCCTATCCAGTTCCTCATGCTTTGCATCACTTTTCAATATCTTCTCTGCAATGAGGGTATCAGTTTCAATCAGGTCAACAACTTGCAATTTTGGGAAGAATGGGTTCAAACTTTCAATCTCTTCTTGATATTTGCTTATTTCTCTTTTCAAATATGCCTGATCATCCTTTAGAGTTTTGTAGTAGTCCATTGTTAACTCAATTACTTTATATCTTTTGGTGATGAGCCCTTCAGTCCAGTATTTTGTGGCCCTTCCCATAATGCTAATCTCTGTCACTACTTCAAGTGTTTCTTTGTCAGGGAACTGAGTAAGAGACCGTGTTGGTTAGGCTATGGGCTCAATGAAATTCTTTAGTGCAATTGTCAACTATTCAACTTTATTCTTCAATTCATCTTTTGTGACCTTGTCACTATCCATCTTCTCAAAAAGAGAGCTAATGGTTGATTAAACATCGTGTTTCAATCCCTCTCTTGTAGGATGACCCAAATGTACTTTGAATATTTGATAATCCCTCACAACTAAATCTTCTTTTTGTTTGTCTAGTGAGAGGACTATAATTTCCACATATTTCTCCCCTGTTGCATCATATAATATTTTGGACATGGTTCTGGGGCCTGCCTTTGATCTTTTTGATGCTTCCATAAGGCCAAAGTTTAGTGTGCTAGGAAACACCATTTGTTTTCGCTTCTTCCCTACTGATTGCACTAGCCAAATTGGAGTGGCATCTTGTGACCTTGGCACTGCCAATTATGAATCTATAGCTAAAATTGTTGTATTCGTGGTTATTATGATAAGTGATGTATCTATTATTGATATGGACATTAAATCCTTGGCTAATGTTTTGGCAATCTCTTCCCCATTTGTGGGTTAAGTAGCCACAGTTGTATCAATGATTTCCTCTATCTCTACCTCCTTAGTGGGGATTTGGGCGATTGTGGAAATGGAATAAATAGGTGTAGTGTAAATGGATGCGCATACCGAGGGTGTGGGAGATAGAAGTGACACAAGTTGGGGGGGGGTAGGCATGGGCAGTTGAAATAGGAGTACCTATGGAAGTGTGGAATCCAAGGCAATAAATAAATCAATCAAGGTGATGGGAACACTTAGAGTTGATGAAATGGGGAAAGTGATGGTAGATGAAAATGAAGTAGTAGCTATCCCAGTGGTTAGGATGGCTAGTGGGATTGTAGTCAGGATGACTGAATCCACAACCATGTATTACTAGTTGGTGTTAGTGATTAATGGAGTGGTGGTGGATATTGGGGATGAGATGGAAGGAGTTGTGGAAGAGGGGAGTGAAAGTGAATATTGAGTGTCTAATTGTGTGGATTGGCCTATTGACAGTGGAGTCATTGGCATAGGTGAGATAATGGAAATAGAGGGGGTAATTGTTTGAGGTGATTGTGGAGTGGAGATAGTAGAAGGAGGTATCATAGTTGGTTGAATAATGGAGACAAGGGGAGAAACTATTTGTGCTTAAGCAACAGTTGTGTCTTTGGTGGAATTTAGCATTGGCTGATCCATTTGATGTGCTGCTACCTCTTGGCTACTGGATTGACCTCTTTTAACCTTTTATTCTGCTTCCTCTTATGTGATACCATTGGCTCATCTCCCTGTTCTACTTGGGTTCCACTACTAGAACCCTCTGTTTTTGTTACCACACCTTTCTCCTTTACTTATCTCAACTTATCATTGATACTCAAGGTTTCCTTCATAACCTTGATCCCTTTGCTCCTTAGCCAGTTAATTGTCTTGTTTATTACATTGGTGTTCCTATCCATCAATGAAAAGGACTCAGGGATGGACCATATGACTAATGGAAGAGGTTGAAAAAAGATCTTGTTATCATAGTAAACCTTGTCAATTGGAGTTTAATCATCTATTAAGTCCTCAGGGATTGGTGCCATGTTGTAAGTTTTGATCTACTCCAAGGTCATCCTGGAATAATATTTTAGTCTCACTTCCTCTTCATCTTGTATGTCTTCGTAATCTTCATAATAAGGGACATGTGAATATGTTATGATCCCTAATATACTAGTAATCCTACTAGTCACATCATAAAAAGGACATGCATCGAGAGCTCTTAAGGTCATCTGAGTCATCTCAGCATCTTCACATTTGGATTTTGATAGGGAAGGGCATTTATACCTCCCTATGCTGATGGGGAAATGGATTCTTAACTTACATTTGCTTGATAACAATTTATGAGTCTCTACATACTGCCTCACAAGTTTCATTAGAGCCCATTTGTTACTTACATACATTGGAAGGGTTTAAGGACAACCATTGAATCCTCCTACTCTAATGTATGCATATATTGGGAATTGAATGAAATACTATCCCCAATTTGTGATCTCAGAAGTTATGGCATCGTAGAATTTTCTCTTTTCTAACTCCTTGTCAAAAATAATTATGATACAATATATGAACTCATCATTTACCCTTCTGAAATGTTGTCTACTTGCCTCAAGGGTGAGGTTAGGGTAATAATTAAAAGACCTTATTGACTTGGTCAAGTATTGTGTTCAACCATAGGAAATCCCTTCCCTTTACTAATATGTAGACTAAATATGAAGTCATGTCAAACTTCCTTGTATTTTGGACTTCCACCAATTGTTTGTGGATGGATTCAGAAATCAACTGGGCCTAGTGGATATACTATTTATTTTGATGGATCACCCAAATGTATTGGTACATCCAATCCTAAAATTTCTTGGCATCTAGGTTCCCATTAACTCTATGCAATAGTATGAATATGTCAGCCACTTCCTCTTTGAAGTCTACTCTTGCTAGGGTTTTAGGCAATATTGTAGATGTGGGTGTAGAGACTTTTAGCCATTTCTTGTTCAGGACCCTTAGACATGTAGTGTTATTATCTTTATAAAACTTATTAGATGAGTTAGGGATTATATCAAGATAACTCTCATAATCTGGAATCAAGAACATGGTGTTGATGAAGTCAGGGTCTAGGTTTAGAATCCTTTCTCCCTTGTCATTCACTACTTCTCTTTTTTCTATAACATAGTGCTTTACCAATGTGAACACAAGCTTAGGGCTATGTATTAATAATGAGAAGGCTATTGCTTGGGACAATCCACAATCGTAAGTGCTTTGAATCCAATCATTCTTGAATTTAGTATTTATTCTTATCCATAAATTATCTAGGTCTATGTGACCTAGGTCTATGTCTGTGATCTTGTTATGTTAGAGTCCAAGTTGAGTGGGACACCAGGTCCCTTATATTTGAACTTAATTTCTTGTCTAGACATAGGTTCTAGTCAAAATTGATGTGGGAAAACCAACTGGAGAGTTGGTAGAATTTAGAGTTGCTTTTGCATGTAAATTTTTTGACAGGATTTGGAGTTGAAAAATGCACTTACAAGGTACGACAAAAGTTATGAATGATAGGTTTTTGAGTTTCTATTGTAGGTAATATCCCTAATGAGGATTTGGAGTTTCTTTTACAATGAGATTTTCCATGGAGTCTCAAAGTTGCTTTTGTAGGTTAAAACTTTGTGGGATTTTTGTAAGGGATCTTTGAGAGAATATTCTAGATTTTAATGAATTACCAAAACCCAAGATTATTGCAAGATAGGTAAATGATTTGAAGTAACTCAGGAAAACATATAATCTTTGGAAAAATGCAAGCAAGCAAAATGAATAACTGGGAGGAACACGTGTAAAATGAAAAAAACCTAGTTTCTTGCGTGAAAATGGAAAACTAAGATTTTTTTGTAGAAAGATAGCAATGCTTTCAAAAAATGTGGGGAGAATAGAGGAATACCGTGCTTTAAGGATGGCAATAACAATCATGGCATTGCTTAACGTCAGTGGGTCGTGGCTTGGCAAGGGTCGTTTCACACAGAGCTTGATTTCTAACTTGCAAAACTAATAATGATCTCCAAGAACCCTAATTTCATTAATATAACCCTAAAATTAATGCCACCTAGGTTGGTGGTTGGGAGAAACGGTGGGAGTTTCAAAGTTTCAAATTCATGGCACAATTTTGTAACTTTTCAAAATTACAGTTTGCATTATGACCTTCACTTTTCATCGGATGAATTGGTGTATTGGAAATGGGAAAGCAAAATTTGAGGTGTAATTTGCAAACCAAAGTTTCAATTTTTGTGGGAAGGGTAGTTGGTAAAAAAATGGGACTCGAATCGTAATTTACAACTTTATAATTTGAAAATTATAATCGGAGTTTCGATTTCTGATGGGAGTTGGATGAGTCGAAAGTAGAAGTTCAATTACAATTTGTAATTTTGCAATTTGCAATTTGCATTTGAATCTCTGGTTTTTTCTGGGTAGGGTAGTTGGCGGAAATTAAAACTTTCATCACACTTTGTAACTTTGTAAGTTTAAAATTGCATTTAGAGTCTTGGTTTTCATGGATGTAGTAGATGGCAAAAAGCGGGGTTCTAGTTGCAATTTGTAACTTCCAAAGTTACAAATTGCAATCGAAGTGCCAGTTTTTGCTAGTCATAGGGTGAGTGAGAAGTAGAGGTTAGGATGTGTTTTGAAACTTGCAAAGTTTTAAATCTCATCCAAATCTTTGTTTTTCATCAGGTATGTGCAAAGCATGAAACAGAGGTTTGATTGCAATTTGCAACTTTACAAGTTACAAATTGCATCCAAATCTCCAATTTCCACTAAGTTTGTGAAAAAGGCATCCTAAGTCATTTTAAGGCATTTTCCCAAAAAATTAATATATCTCCCTTAAGGTACTATGTATAAAATATCAACAAATTATATGAAAAGAAAATTAGACTTAGTATAATTATGCTTACACTTGACTTTTTTTACTTTAAAAAAAAATTAATGAGAAAATTGATAGCATGGCAATGAAGTCTCCTTTATCAACTATTATTATTAATTTATTTATCAAATATTTTGATTCTAAAATATTATAATATTATCCATTAAAATATGTTAATAAAAAAAACTTGTTGATAATATTATTGCTAAATGGTTTCATGAAAATGAAGAACTTGATAAATCTATCGATCTTATAAATAAAAGGATAGAATAAATCCAATTATTAAAAAAAAAAAAAAAGAAAAAAAAAACAACACAAAAGTTTACAAATTATTTTTAATTAATATACTTATTTCTGTGAGACAAAACAAAACCCTTTCCCATGGAAGAAAGAATTATACAAATCTATACCCTCAAGTGGACTACAAACATCACCCTTGCCATACTACTGCCATACTACTAGTCCTTAATTATTTAGCGACTTTCAATCACAAAAGAGATCACTAAAGTGGTAAATGGAAGCCTTAATAGGAAATTGGTACAAGAAAGTGGAAATTGAAAAGGCCTTTCACAAAGCTATAACTAAAAGCCATAATCATAATGTTATCTTTAAGGATCACCATTTCTTATAAAAGGTAATTAGAATTAAAAAAAAAAAAAAATATTCAAATTGCTTTCAAGTCTCATAATACTCTTTACATCTCGTTTGACTATGCCAAAGATCCATTAAATCCCAACGAATGAAAAAATGTCTACCTTATTTCATATTCCTATGCCAACCCCTCCATAAGTGAATCAACTAGATCTCTCCAAACTAAACTTAAAAACACTCTTGAGACATTAATAATTTCTGTATTCAAACTTTCTTCTTTAAAGAGCATTCCCATAATACAAAACACTAAATATATAACAATGAAATTAATTTAATTGTTTAAAAAAATGATTCTTAAAAAAGAAAATTTAGAAAATCTATGAACATTGAAAAAATGCCAATAGAGATCATGGCTTCAATATTAGAAATTCCTTGGAGACTTTTTGGAGACCATATAAGCATGAGAGACACTCTAATTTAGAATATTAATAATTAATATTTTATTTATTTATTAGTCAATTAAGTATTTAGTGGATATTTGGTTTATTGATTAATCTTTTATAATATTTAGTTTATTAATTTTTTAATAGTAATAGAGAAAATGAATTTATGATTTTTTTAAATATTATTTAATTTTTTATTATTATTTATTTTTTAAAATAAATGATGAATCTAGAAATCTCATTTTTAAATATTTTATATTATAAAAATTTATATAATTTAATTATTACTTTTTTACTTGCATCAGTGAACAATAGATAAATTTAACTATTTCTTTAAATTTTTAAATTATTGTAATCATAAAATGAAATACGTGTAATATGAAACACTTCAGTGTTTATAATTAATATTTATTGTCTTTTTGTTATTTGTTTACAATTCATTAGCATTATTTCTATAATGATAAATCTAGAAATATCATTTTTCAAACGTTTTACATTATAGAAATCTATATGCTTTTACTCTTATTTTTTACTTCATTAGTAAGTAATAGATAAATCTAGCTATTTCTTTATATTTTATAAATTATTGTAATCATAAAATGAAATACGTGTAATATGTAACATGAAACACTATTAATTTTATCAGTATTTGTAATTAATCTTTATTATCTTTTTGTTGTTTGTTTACTATTCATCAGCGTTATTGTCTTATTTTATCTTTTTTATTTAGATTTTCTTCTCTGTCTCTCTCTAAGTAGACTTATTATAAGTTTCTAGGGACTGGCCCTCTGTTATATCTCAGTACTAGTTCAAAGCACTAGTTTCTATAAAAGTTTTTCCTTTACAGTTCATAACTCTACTAAAAATATTTATCAAATTCATAATTTCAAATTCTATAAAAACATTTACCTATTAAATTAATGCACATATAAATTGAATGGCCAACAAATTAATCTTAAATACAATACATATTTAACCCATCAATTTTTTTTATCTATATTAAACTAATAAAAATATAAATAAAATAACTAACAATTTACTTTAAAAATATAATGCATAAATTAACCTCTAAACTTGTTTAGCTTTATTAAATTAATATAAATGTAAATTTAATTCATTAACAATTTAATTTACAAATGTAATACATAAAATAATCTATCAATTTATTTAGTTTTATTTAAATTTAAATTAAATTTATATTTATATAAACAATAAATTTAATTGTTCAATACTCTAAAACCAAATTGTCCAAGCCTTAATAGATTTATCTAACAATTCAATAATTTATTTGATTATATAACATATCATATTAGATTGACTTCTTTTCAAAATAAATTCTATTTAACAAAAAGAATATAACTAATTTGTTTTACAAATATATAAACTATATTTTAACTTATAAATTTAGATACCTCAGTTACATACCTAAAATAATAATTTAAATTCTGTAGTTGTCTACAAATGCAACCTAGGATAACCCCATAATAACAATTTAACTTATAACATTTAAGGTAGGAATTTAGCTTATAACATTCATTACCTTGGTTGTCTACAAAGGAAAACTAAGCTACTGATAATGTTTAAATTAGTTCCTTATTATTCTAGAGACTCCTTTGCTTATTTTGGAATGTAATCCCATGACTTACATTCATAAAGAAACATCCCACATAATTAAGATTGATAAAACAATATTTACAAATGTCTTAAGCTTGATGTATGACACCAAAGTTTATCACATCATCTATGAAAAATACTTGCACATGATATGAGGAAAGAAGCAAGCTCAAGTTTATTCCGTCAACTTTGATGACCACATACTAATATATTAAAATAAAAATAAAAAATAAATATAGTTATTTCATGGTTAACACAATCCATAATATCAATTAAAGATAATGTTAGAAATTATTACACATAATTGCTTTGATTAAATAAATATAATTCACAAATTATTAAGTTTAAATAATATATTTAATCAATTAAAGATAATGTTAGAAATTATTATACATAATTAGTTTGGTTAAATATATATAATTTATAAATTATTACATTTAAATAATATATTTAAATTAAGTAAATAGTTGGATTGTTGAAAAGTTATAATAATAATCGTAGAATAAAATTAAAAAAACATAATAGATTGTAGTGTGTTATTTAAAACCATTGTTTGGTATGAGAATATTTTTTATGTCTTTGCTCTTGCTTTTGATTGTGAATGTGTTAGTGTATACTTGATAGATCCTTGTTAGATGGGTAATAAGTTTATAAATATTTTATATTAATATGATACTCTTTTATAATTTATGATGCCACTCACACTAAATTGATTGGTTGATTTATAGGAATGATTTGAATTTGAAATATGATTGTTGCTTAGTTCAGGATGAAACCGTAGACTCAATCACTACTCTCAGAGTGTATGTTTTGAGTCTAATGTTACTGTCTAAGAGACAATAACATTGATTTAATAATTTAGATATGTCTTAGTAAGATAAATAAGTAATTTGACATAGAATGTGAGATTTCTTATAGATAACTAAGAGAAAGTTAAGAAGTTTATGCCCGTAGAAGGCATGTGGATGTGAGATAATGGTAAACGAGAGTTGTATTTATACACGAGTCATCTAAAGTGAAGATAATTCAAAATGACATAAAAAGTATCAAGTACTAGATTTTAGTGTCTACAAATGTACCCCTTTTATTATAGTATTGAAATGTAATATAAATATTAGAGTAAAAGGATAAATAAATGTACTTGAGTATGTGCAACACACTTTATCTTTGTGATATCCTCCAAACATGTAGCTTGCTCCAAGAAAACCTACAATAAAAATGTATTAGTGAATGTCTTTGGATAACAATTTGAAAATACATAAACTGAAACTTAAATTTGAAGAGCAAGGAAATAATACAACTGTATATGGGTGAATTGTGTTTCCATGTAACTTGTTAAATATGATGCTTCCCTATTAAAATATTGGAGAGTGGTTTCTCTTGCTAAACCCTTTTTAGAGAATTGGGAATAATCAATCCCCAATTGTATAACTAAATCAAAGGCTATGGATTGGTATTAGTGTATAATGGAAGGAAGTTCTATGTTCTAGTGATTACTAGGTGCAACTCTAACGTTTGATTTCCCTGATTGATGATAGTTTTATTTATCAAATTAATATATTATTATCTTTATATCTAATTTGTTGGAGCAAGAATATATTTTTTAATTTATTTTTAGAGGTTTAGAATAAATTCTATATCAATTTACATTAGTGGTTGCTCATATTGAAATGACTCAGTTTTATTATAGCCCTATAAATAAATGTTAATTATATATACATACATATACATATACATAAATTGAAAGAGAAAATCAAAATAGGAAGTGCCACATACAAAAAACATAATCCACTAAATATTTATAGCTGTGCATAAGCTAAGATTAAAAAAGAAAATTGACAAGAGAAGGAATACATGCAACCATACATCAATGGTCATTCAAAGATAGAATACAAATGTGTTCAAGCCTAGAAAAAGGGCAAATATGCATCAAGTGTAGTTTATGCAACATGTAAACTAGCAGTTTTCCTAAAGGTGCAAGTTACGTTAGGTGGATTATTTATCATTTGATTTTGTGTTAACTTTTTATAGTTGGTTGTGGTACTGATCTCTCTCTCTCTCTCTCTCTCTCTCTCTCTCTCTCTCTCTCTCTCTCTCACTCACACACACACACACACACACACTCACTCACTCACTCACTCACTCACACACACACACACACACACACACACACACACACACACACACACACACACACACACACACACACACACACACACACACACACACACACACACACACACACACACACACACACACAAACACACACACACACAAAATTAATGTTGAAAGTGTAAAACATAGAAAATATATTGTGAAATGAAGTAATTGAGACCAACACTACTAAGGGCAAGTGATTAGTAGACATTTTTTTCTGCATCTAACAATGGTTACAAAGTTGGAGTTGTTGTAAAAATTGTGGAAGAGGTAATTTTGTCAATATTTTTTTCATTTGGAGATTGACATATTTACTCTCTGTATTTCTTTAAAATCTCTTTAATGTAAATGAAGGAGAGATATGAATATTATAGATTAAGTGCACTATTGATACGGAAATAAATGTTAGACCTTCATTATTGATGTTTCCAATATCAATTATTACTTTATTGATTGCCATTCCTTGTGCTTTATATATGGTTAGATCCCATGCCATTTTGATAGGCATCTGGCAATGATTAACTCATGTAATAGGAGGAATTGGTAAATGCATAGGGTTCTTTTCATCCCATGGGGGACTAGATTATTTTGTGAATGCAACAACTACATATATGGGGAGGGAAGGTGGCTTTGAATCTAAGTTGTAGATAATGTGAACAATTTCCCCAATAGTTTCATTAAATAATCATGATTTCACCCATAGATTGGATGTTAACATAATATTGTGTCCTTTACATAGAAGCACAATTGGATCGAGCTAAGTGTCATTGTGGTTAGGTGTATATGTTTGTATGCTTTTTTCAACTCTACATAAAGTGATTGGCATTTTTAATGATTTCAACATTTGATTATTGTGCATTATTACTAATATGTTAGTTGCATACAAATGTCTGGAGCTTTTGAATTCTTATTTTTCTTTTGGAAGAATTAATGATGTTGTTCTTGGCATGAGCATATTCTAGTCTTGTTTTGTTGGGTTTGCATTTCTAATGTTAGTCAATAAATTTATGAATAGAAGTTGCTTTTCTATGCATCCTTTTTGATGAAAATTTATTTCTAGCATAACAATTGTGCCAAATGTTATCCATAATATGTGGCTAAAATACCTAAATACATACATTGGAATGTCATTTATACGTGGAAGCTACCCCAAGTCTCCAATGCGTATAATTGAATAGCCACCAAAGTCTTTGTTATTTTGCTGAGGAAATGCCTCATGTAACTGGTTATTTATCATGTTGAGCATCTTCGGTCATATAAAGCTCATTTCATCTATGAGAACATATTTAATGTGTCTCATTTTTTTTTAATGTTTGTCCCTCTAGTGCTTTCATTTCTTGGATAGGAATGTGAAGCATTGAATGTATTGTTGATGCATTTATGTTAAATGTACCAACACTAGTTAGAATGAGGAGTAGTAGGGGAGACTTGATTCTTACTAGAAGCCTATCTAGGGTATGTTTGATGATGCTTATCAAGTATTATTTACATGTACATATTGTTCCTTGTATAATCATTCATAGCAGTTTACCTTGTGTCTTTTGTAGGGCATGTGGTGAACTATGTTGAAGGCTATTTATTGGTTATTTGACAACTCATATGGAATTGGTTCACTACTATAATTAGTATTTGTGTCTTTTTTAACTATGTATTGTGAATCTCTGAAATGTTGTGTAGTCATGTTAAGCTGAGTAGGATCTCTAAATGATTCTAGTTGTAGTTATTATCGAAGTCACAAAGTACAAACATGTTAATGTCAACTACCTCACTATTTCTAGATGGGTGTGTATGAGAAAAATTTACCACTCATGTATTTCCATATCTAGTTGTACATACTTTTGGTTATCGCTTTTATCATTACTTGTTTTGACATTATTATTTTCCTTTATAGATATTAGCTTAGTATGTCATAGACTGTAAGAATATTTAATTTCTCCCCAATGTCTAATAATGTCTTCCTTACTCAAATCGATGTCTACTATAATATTATGAAATGGTTTATAAAGTAAGAGCTCACTCTAATAGAAAGCCTCATATGATGGTGAATCAACACTAGGTTTAGAGGAGAAATGAGGGAATATGTGAACAATTCCTTGACTTTATTTTTTTATCCATTGATTAGTTTTCCTCTTATTATTGTAAAACCATGTTCATGCAGCTTCAATAAGTGGCATTATGTTGAGGAAAGATGAGTGATTTAGATATGATTCAATGAAAGATGGTAGGTTGTTCTCAGTAGATGTAGTTTGGAGAACTTGATTTAATATTTATTTGCCAATAGATAAGGTAATAAATGTTTGGCTACAAACTATTAAAGGTAGATTTTGTAACATGTGGCACATTTTTTATGCACCTATGTCATGGTCAATAATTATTTTTGATAGGAACTTGCTATATGTAGTATTTGTTGTAATTTATATTATAATTGTAGATGATATTATTGTTAGCATATGATGATATCTTTCAGATTTGTTTTCATCATTTGTTGCATACTTTGTTATATATTTGAGCATAGTGTATGTGCAAACAACTACTTAGCAACCTACATTTGCATGATATATTGAAAGTATGCTTGCATTATGAAGATTCACTCTATTGTCATTACATGATGGAAGGCAAGTCTTTCGACCCTCAATGTAAATGAACATGCTTGATGTTGCTTGTAGTGGACATGGCGCTTTATATCTACATTATAAAGTTGTCCCCTTTTTTGTATGCATGTAGACTCATTAAATTTTGTGTGATGTTAAACTCAGTTCAGAAGCTCCTCGTAATATTTTTGAAGTTGCCATGTAATATTTCATCGGTGGTGAGAAAGCATGGATCATCAAGATCAAAATCATGGATCCTTTCATGGAATATATCATTATTTTATAGGTTTCATGTTGTTACATGTTAGTCAAAGTATTTCCTTGTAGAATCTACCTAAAGTGTATTTTCCTAATCTAATATGTCCATGTTGGGTGCATTTTATAACCATAAGTACCCATGGATGTGTGAAGATCCTCTATTTTCCCATTTGTACCTGAGTACTAAAAATACATTAAATAATTATGACTTAAGATAGTTTTTAATATGTACGTGAAATGTCATAAAACATAGCTTTAGTGTGAATACCTATACCATTAGTCTTTGTTGTGGAAATGCTTATCAAAGATTTACTCATGGAAGATTTAAAATATTTTTTCCATGTACAAAGATTCAATATGTGGATGCACAATTAGGTTTTGATTTCTCCATTGGAAATTATTGTAAAGGATAAAAATTGAGGCACCTAGAATGATTTTTTGTGGATCCGGCCACTTAGTATCTATTGCACTCAAGGTGAAGAATAGTGTTGGTGATCCCAATTGTGTGATCATATCTGTTAATTTAATTTTGAACTTAGAAAAAAATGAATATATACCTATAAGCACTAACCTGAAACACATTAGTTGACGTGAAATACTTGCGTAGGTACTTGTATTAGATATCCTTACAAGTCTGAAATTGTGAATGGTAAGTCAAGTATTCTATGTGTTTTTACAACTACTACTAATGTAGCTTGACTTTGATGGTGCATCATTAGGTTTAATAGGAAATAATGAAAGCATGGGTGGCTTCCAAACCAATTATTTTGATATCTAAGAAAGTGCAGAGCATACTTATTTACTTATAATTTTATAATATGAGGTTGTTGGTATATGCAAACACCTATTGGGAAAAGAGAAATAGATGTCATAGAAAACAACCCCTCAGTGTTGTATTCATTGACACGTGAAATACTAGCACTTGGTCAGTTGATTGTAGGTGGGATGCCACTATTTATGTTGTTTACATAGTTTCTTATGCATTTGACTTCTCTTCATGCATTTGGAAGAGAAGCTACAAAATACGATGTCTGGTGGTAATGTAGATTTGTAAGTGCCCCTGCATCATCATCCAAGTATAGATTATTGATTGGTATATCTTAAAGATCCATTTTAATGTGGTGAATGAGGAAGGAGATATCATTAGGCATAGATTACAAAGCATCTAATGCTTGATGGTCAAATTAGATGCCTCTATAATAGGGATCATTCTCCATTTTTTAGTGTAGAGCTTGATTGACTTATGATCTACTTATAAAACAATCATATGGTTTGTTCTTTGATCTAATTATTATTAACACTAAGATGTCAAGATATGTAGGTCAGTGTGGAAAGTACATAACAATAGAAGATATATCTTGTGGGAAACTAATAGTGTGGCCACTTTATTTGTGTTTTCTACCACATGCATGAGTTACCTGTAATATTGGACTAACTCTTGCAATAAACATTTCTTCCACTTGAGTGAGATCAAATAAGACTTTAGGTTTTATACTTTGGTCCATGTTATTATCAACACAAAAGTGATTAATGTTTATCTCAGAAATGCACCAATGACAAGTATGATCACCATGGCAATTCCTTGTTTGAATACATACGTATGATTCTTTACAAATGGAATATGGATGTATTGAGGAAAGACTATCTATTCTTTTATGAAATATTTTTGAGGTTGCATAATATCATCATTAGTAACTGGGGGGTAAATATTTGTTGATTGTGTGGGGTATTCAAGCTGTCATTGTGCATTTATTCAATCTTTATGCATTTCATAACTCCAATGAGCTCTTTTATTTGATTAGTCATTCCCCATAAGTGACTAAAATGGTCATAATAGAAACATTAATTGCTAACGTGTTGAAAAATTTATGTATAGTCTAGTTTCTACCAATTGTAAATAATATACTATGTAAAGATGTAATTATTTAAAAGTGGATAATATTTTGTAAACATGTTTTCAAAAACATTTTATGAGAATGAAAGTAAACTCAAATTACAATTAAATGGTATCTTGAGTAATTGTTAAATTTTTGAAAAAATTATGCATACTTTAATTTCTATCAACTAAAAATAGTATACTATGTAAAGATGTAACTATTTGAAAGTGACTAATACCATCAAATGATAAAAAATTAGTATGGGTGTAGTCATAGAATTATAGGCATTTTTTCAAGTGTGTTTTCAACAACTATTTTCTTTACATATTTCATATATGCAAGTAAATTAAAATTAAAAGTAGTGGACATCTGTAAGTACATGTATTTACTATATTACATCAAATGCATCAAGGAAGGATGTATCTAGTGGTGTAGAGATGGAACTTCTGATTACATGTATTTACTAAATTTCATCGAACACATCAAGGAAGGATGTATTTATTGGTGTAGATTCATATTTAATTGCATTCATGTACAATGCAATTATTCCTTATCATTATCTAATTTTGTTGGTACTGTGAAGTGGCACCTAAAGAAGAGCACTTTCTTAACAATTTCCCAAAGCTCATCAGGTGATGATGATATCTTCTGCAGACATTATGTTGTGATACCCATAATTATAATAGCAACATCATCAAATGTTGTGGTATATATTATACGTGTGGCATCTTCCAATATGTAATTTAATGTATACTTATATTGGCAATCTTCTACATTGATGTTAGTTTTTTGACAATGCCAAGATACATCATTTTTTGAATCATTTTTTTTACATTATTTATTGTTAATTAAGATAGTGCAAACAAGGTAACAAATTTTTATCATTTTAATATGTATAACTATGGCATTTAATGTAAATGAATTTGATTACCTAATAACCCTAATTTGTGTGTCTTTAATTTTTTTATGTTGAGTAGTTCTTGTTCTTAGTGATGACATTGGTAGAGTCACACTATTTTATTTAAACTCTCTCCCAACCTTGTGTGCTTCAATTATGTCTAGATTGATGAAGAATTATGTACCTGAATTGATCCCTATTATTTTTCCAATACGTGTTTGAAGTTTCCCCTTTATTATGGTAAGACCTGGAGCCAACTGTGTCTTATAAGCACATAGTTCTGCTAAGATTTTGCCCTCTTTATCACAAAATATTCTCTAAAGGATTACTTGGATGTTATATTCAAAGCTATCTTATAATACTAGTGTTATTTTGACATTTGAGGTTCCATTTGGCCTTTTAAAATTATACACCCTAGTAATAGATACAATGATACCAATTGTGTCAATATTTGTATTTGTAATTGCATCTTTAATATCCTTAATTTTTTTTAATTCAAATTTGAATAGTGGGATCTTCTTCAAAACAATGTTTAATAGAATATATCATGTTGAAGATGATCTCTTGTGGACTTTTTGATTTGTATTTTTTGTTTAAATATTTTAAAGTACCATCTAAAATTGAGTATATTTTTCGATGTTGAATTTGATTGAAGTATAGATTTGTTTCCTAACTAAAGGAAGTTACAGTGATGCCATCTCCTTCACTATCAACAATGTTTAAGCTGAAAATCTTCTCTGGACCATTAAATTTTGTGTAACTATATAGAATCCCCCTTTTTAGTACTCTACCCTTTGTAGTCCAATTGTTTTTGTAAGGATTTATATTTTTGATTGTAGTGCATTCCATTGTTTATATGCATTTTAATTCAGGTGTTGAACTTGATGCCTTGATCATTTTGTTTCATTTTTCATGACTATCCATTATTTGAAATCTAAAATTGCTTTGTATCTAGTGTGAATAATTTCCTATAAAACAAAGCAAAGATGTATTTTCACTTGTACTATCTATCAAATACAAGTTATACAATTTATTGAATATGAATCTCAAAGCATTAATACAATGATCTATTGAAGTAATTCTAAAGTTTGACATATAACATATAGATCACTTACGAAAAATGCATTTAGTTGAAATAATTATTTTGACCTAGTATCAAAACATATCAAAAATTATTTATTCTAAATTTTTTATTGCTATTTGTTTAAAAAAATAAAAATAAAAAAATAATGTTTGAATTAAAGTCACCCCACATACCAGATACATTTCTCTATTGAAATTATAAAATTATAGATTGTAAACATATAACTAGAAATCTCAAAAAAGCAAACTGCATATACAAACCATTGCAAAGATAGAAATATGTCTGATATGTGAAAGATATGATACTAATATTATTACAAAATTATCATTTTATTCTTATCCAACCTATATATAATCTATATTTACTCAAACTAAATTTATAGGAGTGGATCTTCTCAATACAAAAGAGCTAACCTCAATATTTCATTATTTACATATAAATTTACAAATTAAGTCAAAATGATTTAAAGTGTATTACATTCAAATTTTTTTTGCCTTGTTTGGGCATTATGATGTGGGCCTAGGATTGGGAACATAGATTCCATTTAGGGTTAACATATGCCCAGGTTCATATTTTAAAGCATCTTTAACTATATTATATATCAAACTGAAGCCTCTGAAATATGTTTTTTTACTTTTAAAACCTATGATAAAAATTGTATGAGGATTTACATTTCAAAAATGTTCCATCAAGTAGTGTTTTATATTGTCAAGAGGAGGTCTTCACATTATGTGATGCACAATGTGAATGACAAATTGTTTTCTATTGAAATTATCATCATATTGTAGTTGTTTGATGGCCAAAGGCCATGTTGGAGTATCCTTTGGTATGATTGCACTTTTCTAATTCCTAGTTGCCATGTTGTCCAAATATATTTGGTTAAATAACCAGGCATCATGAAATAAGAATATAACTACTATCAACATTAAACATGATGCATGAATATAGCTATAAATAAATAAAAGATACAATCTAATTTAATATTTAACAAATTACCAAATTTGAAATGAATGCAAAAAATATGTAAATAAATGTTATTGTTGATATCATTTGTCATTGTTCTATACATTGAGGTGATCTCCTATTAACTTGCTTTAAAGAAATTTTTGTATACATAGTCTAACATCTAGCTAGAGACATGTTGAGATAACATCATAGAATTTGAAATCCGTCTGCTAAACCCAACTCCTAACACCATACAAGGCACTTGAAAGTCTTTATTTTGAGGTGGACAAATGTCCCAATGGGTTACCTAAATGTGATGCATGAATATAGTTGTAAATAAATAAAAAATACATTATAATTTAATATTTAACAACCTGCCAAATTTAAAATGAATGTAGAAAAATATATAAATAACTGTTATTATTGATATTGTTAAATAAATAGATAACATAAAATAAGAATATAGCTACTCTTAGAATTAAATGTGATGCATGAATATAGCTGTAAATAAATAAAATTTATAATCTAATTTAATATTTAACGACTTATCGAATTTGAAATGAACACAAAAAAAATATGTAAATGATTGTTATTGTTAATATTATTTATCGTTGTTCTATACAATGGGTGATCCCTCATTAACTTGATTTAAAAACTTTATGTGTACACAGTCTAATGTCTAGTTGGAGATGTGTTGAGATAACATTGTAGCATTTGAAATCCGTCCACTAAACCCAACTCTTGACACCAAATAAGGCACTTGTAAATATTTATTCCAAGGTGGACAAATGTCCCAATGAGTTACCAAATAATTGTTTTCAACATATTTAAAAGAGTGTACAGTTTCATATATTTAAAAAGAGATATACATTTAGATGTGATATACTAATAACATTTCAGAAAAGATCAAAACCTCAAATTTATGTCTCATAATAAAAATTTTGTATTATTTAGATATCCACTAAAGTCTAATACTAATACTAATTAATTGCCTATTTTTTTAATAATTTGACATTTCAAATAATTCTAAACACAATTATTTATTTATTTTATATTCTTTATCAAAAATGAATTTACAATTTAATAGACTTTGAAAGGATGAAATTGCATAACCATTGATATAGTAGTTTTCAATTGAAAAACAAATGAATTAAAATAAAACTCTAAATTAAATAATAGTTTGTTTCATATGATACAAGTTTGATAAATTATTTTTTAACAAAATAAAGTAAATTAAATTGTAAAGGGACGATAACATAATTTCTTACTAGACATATTCTGGCTCGAAGAGGGTCGGTTCAAATAGTTTATTCTTGGATAGGTGTGTACCAATTAAAATAAAACTCTAAATTACATAATAGTCTATTTCACACGATACAAGTTCGATAAAGTAGTTTGTACATAAATGAAGCAAACTAAAATACAAAGGCATGATGACATAATTACTTACCAAACCTTATTTTGGAAAATTTGCTTTTAGTGTCGTTAAAATAATGTGTGTTTTTTTATAAATAGAATATGTATTTATAACATAATTACTATATAATTAACCTTAGAAAGGTTGTCAATAACTCATCTTCTTAGGCTTGTGACCTTTTCTAAAAATATTTTTAAAATTATTTATTTAATATTAATAATAATAATTGGTATATAATTTTTTAAAAATTGTATATAAATCAATAGTATACATGTATTACTACTATGTTCTAAGTAATGTATAATGTAGTGAATACACCTTTATCCCAAAAAAAAAAAATAAAATTACAAAATTTGGTATATAAATTGAACCTTGTGTTAGGTCTGCTATTGAATCCTTGCTCCTCATTGCATCAACTGTAAACCCGATATGAACAAAATTATGGATTTTAATCCACGGGTTATAATAAATTTATGCTTAAATAAATAAAAAGTTCAAATTCATGAACCACTAAGGATAATGCCACCATACATGCATCTACTAGATATATATATATTAAAGAGAGATAAATAATATACTATATGTGGCAGTTGTTAGCCTCAAAACTAATGGGCCCAAATGCTCTGTATTAGTGAAGGAAATTTTGTTCAGAGGGTGACTGAAGAGGCTAATTCATGAGGGATTACTCATAAAGATGTTATCATGCATGAATTTTTAATTATTTTATATGCCTTATTCTAATTCAACATATTTAGAAGTACGTGTTTTGAGTTTCATTGTTAAAAATTCTAAAACTTTCCATTTTTGGTTTGTCATTTAACACCTGAAAGAGTTTCATAGCTTCCTTTAATGTCTTTAATTCAACAATGTATGTGAGACCCAAAAAGAATAAAAAAAATAGACATAACTCATATTTGATGCTTTAAAAATTAAAAAAGTCCATTACGACACCAAAACCAAATTTGCATTTATGCTAATTAATTTTGAACCCTAGGTTGTAGGGTACATAGGTAATGTGATAGAAGACTAAGCTTTATTCTATTCCATATTATCGTTATGACTATTTAACATAATCTTCTTAGCATATTCTCTCCATTCTTATATCTCATTGGAACCAAGTTTGTAACACATGTAGAGTGTCTCATTGGGAAGATGATCTTTTCTATAAGTAGTTTATACACTTATTTAAAAATTAGTGGCTCCAACAATAGATTGATAGGCCTCTATTTATAACCAAAAGGCTTGACTCCAGGCTTTAGGGGAATAATATGCATCAAGATATAAGTGTTGAATACCCTCATATCTTCATAAATCCATGCAATCACATCTCTGAATTCTTTGAGAGCTAGTGCAAAATCTTGTTTCTCCTCTGGGGTACATGTGGTTCCTAGAGGCACACTTTTCACATCATTTGCATAATTCATATTGTATTGCTCATGCTGCATGCCCTTAATAGCAGTCAAATTATCTTTTTCATAATCCATATTAAATAGCCTCTCAATCAATACCATTCCCTTGGGTATGTTTTTGGTCTTCACATTCATTGTCCCTTCCTCATCTAATTTGAAGTCTTCTTGACCATATTCATCAATGATTTTATCAAAAAATACTTAAGTATTGGTGATGAAGTCTAATATGTGTTGGTCGTCATTGAAGTCTTAGAAATTATTAATATTATCTTGGATTGAAGGGGTAGAGACCAAATCTATTGAGAATATTTTCATTCTTGAATTAATAATGGGATCCAAAGTGATTGCAACAATGACCAATAGATTTATTGTATAGTTTTTTGTTTGGGTAATGTTTGAATGCCAAATACATCAAAATATTCTATTAGGTTCCAGACTTGATTGTGGCATATAGACAAGCATTTATCATTACATGAATATTGGCTCCTTACTTGTTTAACCACCAATTCTAAGTCACCAAACACTATGATATTATTCTCTTTCTTCCCTGGTGAAAACTAAAGTCCATAGACCAATGCTTCATACTCTACCACATTATTAGTATAAGTAAATTGTCGGCAATATGCATCCATATAATATTTCTCTATTGGATTGATTAATTATACTCTAGTGCCACAACCAATTTTGTATTTAGAGCCATCAAAATTTATCCACACATTAGATTCTATTATGCATGCTAATGATTTGTGCAAGGGAAACGTTGCTGTAATGTTCACCTCTTAGTGCATTTTGTCATCCTTGATTGCACATGTGTTCTACATTTCAATTAGTGAATGGATTTTAACCAAATATTCTATGTAAGGGGTAGGTATATGGGCATTTAGATTTATCCTTTCCTCATTGGAAGAGCCTGAGGTTAACTCTTCACTCCTACTAGGACTTCCTAGCCTTATGTCTTCATCTTTCATTGAACAAATGATAAGTCTTTCAGCTGATAAAGATGCTATTGGATAATTATCCTATGGGGTAAGCAAGGATATAGTTATCCATTATGGTTATTTCACCTTGAGGAGAACATAAAAACTATTATTTTTTGTTTAAATACCTATGTTTCATATTTTCACATGTTAGAGAAACATTGTGAAACAAGTTTAATTTAGGGGAATCATAGAAGTCATCCTCATCCAATAGGCTAAATCTTCCAATTATAAACTTTGTTGCACACTGAGCATGTTAATAGAGAGGTTGCCATAGGTTCTTTCTTATTTATCAAGTGAGTAAACTCCCATTTCTGATTCTTCATAGAGGATCTCATTTGTTCAGATATACTTAGTGACCATATGTGTCATCTTCAGTTCTCACTCAATTTTGATCTGGTTGGATAGACCATTACATGGTAGCCAATGTGGCTAAAGTCAGTTTCCATGTAGCCATTTAATATTTTTAACCAATATCGACTCAAAGCATGCCATAAACATATAGGATATCTACCACTTGGATATCAATGAATTGTTCAATCCTTGGATCTGAGGCCAGTTGCATGTGTATACGATTCATTTCCCCTACTACTTTCACATTTATTTTTTTCTAGTTGAAAAACCTTTCGATTTAACTTTGTAGATGTAAGTCCCAATTATTGGAAAATAGCATAAGACATGCCATTTTTGGAGGCACCTTAATCAACCAAGCAATTGTGTAGGTTTTTGCCAAATATTTTGACTGTTAAGAGGAGTAGAAGAGTTTTAGTCTTCTCCTTATATAGAAAAACATGTGCATCAAAAAATTTAGTAGATTATGTCCCCTTGTTACTAGAAAATTCTATCAAAAGTAATTCTCTTTGATTAGAAACCTAAAGTAAATCAAACATAGTGATATCAGCTTTAGTCTTTTTGCTATCTTCAATGATATCATAGTTGAGTTTGACCTTTTATTGTTTTTTACCATCTAGGGTATATGTATAATAATTATTGGTTGATAATAAGTGGGAGGTCCTTTAGGTGGAGGAGGATTATTGCTCGAACTTACATTAGGTGGGACCTGAGTGTTGCTTAAAGGAGTAAAGATGGTCGACAGGTTGGTTGATTTACTCCTCAAATGGTAAATGTTCCCTCTTTAGAACTACCTAAATGTGTGGACCTAATCTAGAGTATCTTTGTGTTCATTGTCATCCTCAAAAGGAAATTCATGTGTTTCCAATACTAAAGTTGTGCCTAGGTTCCCTCCATCTTGGTTTTGACTTTCATCAAGAGTAGGCACAATTTCCATGTTTCCCATCTCCCTTTAGAAGATGCTTGAGGCAACTATAAACTCAAAAAAAATTATCTCTACATGGTCAGTCATGTTATGCATTCTAAACCAAGTGTTTAAATCCAAGTCTACGAGGTTCACATAATGGGAATCATTTATGTTATTCTCATTTTTATTGTTGAGAGGACTAACTACATTTCCATTGTTAGGTTTAGTATTCCATTTCCTATTAGGCCTCTATAAATTGACATTTCTATCCTGAGGAGGGTTATTTTAATTTTGATTTACATTATTAGGTACCTACCTTCTCATGTTGACCACATCATTTGATAATATTTAGACCATCTATCTCAAATTGCCTACTTCAAGGTTTGCACTACTGTTGGGTTGGCTCACTACTTGAGGTTGTGAACTAGTCACAAGTGTACCTATTCAATAACATAAGGGTAGTAATGGGAATATGGTTGTGAGCATTGTTAATAGGTATCTGAGAGTTCAAATAGGATGAATCTATATGTTGAGTGCTACTAGACATAACATACCCACAAGTGATTGGTGTGATAATAGTGTTATTTTATGCCATTAAGACCAACCATTGACTAATCTTTTGGGGCTATATATATGATTAGGAGGTATATAGGGCATACCACTAGGCATGTAGTTCATAGTAGTTAGAGCATACACTGAGCCCAAGCTACCATACATAGTACCTAGGATTGAATTCATGAGTGAGGTGCTTTGTGTAATGGATTGATTCAACATATGGATATGACTATATGCCCTTAGTTAACCAATGGATGGTAGAGCTCTTGCACTATACCCTTGTGGAACCATTTGGTGCTCTATATTTGCTGCTTCATTATAGGCTAGGGATAAAGTGGTAAGTGCAACTAGGGTTCTCCTCAAAAACATTGAAGTAAATGGGTTAAGTTCTCTCAAATATTTTTGGATTGTAGTACCTTTTTCTAATATGTAAGGTAATTTGAGTCTTTGTTATAACATATGAAATCGAGCATTAAATAGGCTCATTGGATTCACTCCTTATGGAAAAAAATGTTGATACAAGATATCAAGGTCAATGGAGAGTTTTAAATGGTTCACCAACACCATATCTAACTCTATCCAATAATTAATAGACCCATAAGATAGCCATAGGTACCAGGCATATATGATTTCCCCTAGGGAGTATAAAAACAATCTGCATGCAACATCCTCATGTGAAACCTGTATTTTGATTAGTGTATCCTTAAAGGCTTGAATATGTTCCTCTATTATTTGGATGCCCCTAACTATGAATTTGGAAAAAAAATTTATCCATATTTATGGGTAGATCATGAGCTATGCCTATGACAACCATAAGGTAATAACCTCTTTTCCCAAGCCAAGTAATGGGAAGGCTTAGGGACAATAAATGGATTAATAAAATGGGTAGTCTGAACTATTGGAAAATTACTAGCTGACTAAATGGGCTTATCCTTTTCTTTTCCTTTGTATCTCTCTATTTTGGTATTCTATGATCAGTAAGTTCTAAGAGATCAAAGTTGTCCCTAATAGACTTTGATCAATGTTTATGCTTCTATTTTTCATCTTAAGAAATAGTTTAGCTTAGTGAAATCTGAAAATTCTAAAATGTCTTAGTTCAAATTTTAGATGCAAGATCAACTTATCGTTTGAAGGCCCTCCTTTTAGTGCCAAATATGTTTTCTATGTCTCTCTTACAATTCATATAGAGCCATCATTGAGAAAGGCTTTAGAACTCATACTTATAGGAGACCAAACAAAGATCAAAATTGTGGGACACCAAGATCTAAATACAAAAGTAGTTGAGTATTCAATGTTGATTCAAAAGTATAGTTGAGAACTTCTCTAGGACACCATGCTTTTGCCAACATGGTGTGAATTCTATCAGCAAAATGCAGTTAGAAGTGGTTGGAAATGCCTTGGGATTTCCATTCAGACTTGTCTATATACATCCTTTCATTACATAAATATCTTATTTAAGATGGATATGTCCTTAGGGCCTTTTTGACTTCTCCAAAATATGCATGACATGCCCTTCATAAGTGTCAATAGTTGAATTCACACTTGATTTGGCCACCTCTATCAGTTTTGGGTGACATTTTGTCATGACATTTTTCCATTGGTAGTTTTATTGTTGATTATATGTTTAATTCCACTTCTGGTGGTTAGAACTTATATTTTGTATTTGATAGATTAAAAATGAGCCATGCTCTTTATAGTTGAGACCAAATCCCCATTCTTCCTTAAGATGACACTCTTGTCCATTATGTCCTTCCCATAACAAAAAATGTGTTTGCCACACTATGATTAATGCCCCTAACAGTTTTCATATTGAAGTTTGCATTCAATTCATCCATCTGTCATGCTAGTGAGAAACTAATTATGCTTATTCTGCACTCTAAGACTTAAGAACAATGCTTTTCAACTTTTGACTATTTTGATGGGTAGACAGGCTATCAAATTTAAGATAGTGTTTTATTGATGTCATTGTCAATGTGTCCTCTATCAGTAGGGTCATCCACATGGATTTTTCTGTTGGAGAATTAACTTTAATTTAGGTCCTTCCTATGGGTTTATAGACTTATCCAAAGTCTTAGTTATGTATGTATTTATTGTATTTATGAATACATTTTATTTCTATCTTTATGAAGAGTCACTCACCTCTTTTGTCCACTTGTTAGATTTAGAGTCACTTGTATGTAACTCTCCTTTCCCCACTTAACACACTTTCTTCCACTCTCTAAGGGAATAGGCCACATGTGGCACACATAAAGAACACTTATAAGGTAATCATAATTTTTTTTGTAACTTCCATTATCTTCTTCTTGTTCTATTAAAAGAGTCTTCCTCTCTCATTCCTAAATGCTACTCTCTCACAACTTACTTGTTTTTGTAGTCTTGCTCTTGCATCCTTGTGATGCTCTTTGGCCTAAATACATTCTCTCTTTGATAGCTTCTTCATGCTATTGTATATTAGAGTTAATTTTTTGCAAGCTTCTAATAGATTATGGGTTTTTCATTGTTCGACAATTTTTCTCTTATCAAATCTTTTGTCTCATTTGTGGTTTGCTCTCCATTGAGGTAATCTTATTTATTTTCATAATATTTTGGTTTTATGATTTCTATGTTTATCAATTGTTATTGGATTAAATCTTAATATGGTATCAAAGTTATGATATTTTTAACATTGATTTTAAGTGTTGTGCAAGTCTTTCTTGGAGGAATCTCCTATTTTTTTCCATATCCATCTTATTTTTCTACTTTGCATTTTAAGTATGTTTTAACTGCATTTAAATGCACAAGTAAATTTGAATTAAGAGTAACATTTAATTCTAAATTTCAAAATTGTTTTAATTAATTCAAAGTTTAATTTTTTTGGTTCTTAACCTTTTTGTTTGTAGGATTCTAAAAGAGTTTATTTAAAAAATTTAGAACTATTTTTACATAAAAACCCATCTAAAAAATAGGCCATAAATTTTTGTTGACAATATAAAAATCTAAATTTTTTTTGAGTTTTGTTAATTGATAATCTAAGATCATGTTGTCTATATTTCAGAAAAACTCAATTTGTATTTTTTGAAATATTGCTAAAAATGTTTCAACTAATTTTTAAAAAAAAATAATTAAAAATATTTCTATATTTTTTAAATTTAAGTAGTTAATCAATTTAATGTAGAAATATGTTTTGATATATTATATCATATTTACTTTTATTTTGGCTTTGTCTCTCAAATAATAAGTTTGACTTTTCTAATGGTTGTTCACTTTTTTATTAAAAAAATAGCTTAAGTTTTTTCAAATCTAAATAAAAGATTTTTTTTAAAAACGTTAGCATCTTTCAAATCTTCACATGGATTAACAATATTTTTGTCTCATGCATGATAAAGTGTGATAGAATTGTTCTTTTGAAGTAATTCTTTGCTTTCCAACCCTTTAACTTTAATAACTTTTTCAAAAACAAAGTTTTATTCCCATGTGATAGAATATTTAAAAGTTCTTTTAAATTCTTCAAAAGGGGATGAGATTTTAATTTAAACCATTTGTTTTACATTAAAATAAAAATAAAAATTGGAATGTTTATAACTTAAAATATAAAATATTTTCCATCACAAAAGATAAAACACTTAAAGCAAGCTTTATGCATGTTTTAAATTATTCCATGTGACATAATATATGAGTTTTTTTTATTGATTTATAAAATCTTATTTCAACATATATAAGACTTTAAAAAAAAATATTATACCACATTTAATTATGTGGGTTATTTATTTATTTTTTTTTTAATAAATTATTTTAAAATTTAATATTATTTATCAAAATCTTTATTAGTGGCATTTTTTGTTTTGGTGTTTTATTAGTTATTCTAATAGATAATCAATTTTAATTTTTCTTGTTAAAATGAAAAATTTAATGTGTTTTGGATTAATTAATACTATTTGTCATTGATTTTTTTCAATGTTTGGGACATTTATCTTGTTTCCTCTCATTGATCTTAAATTGGCTATTTTTTCAATTTTTAAGTAAAATATTTAAAATATTAAAATAGCCGATCTTAAAGAATAAATTGTATATCAAAATAAAACATTAAATACTTTACAAGCATTTTTTATTGAGCAAATGAATGCTATGCAATCTTTCTTAGATATTTTAAATGAAAAAATTACATCTTTTGCTAATACTAATAACTCTAATAATGATAGATCTCTTTGTGTCTTTAAATGAATTGAAGCTCATATTCACACTCCTACTAATCCCGATTTAAAAAACATTCATAGTATGGGATATTTAGGTGGTGCACTTGGAAAGTGCAAAAATGGTATTCTTGAACCTCTTTTGTCTACTTCTAATGTAAATTGTAAATGTCTTAATTTTTATATATCACATGATTCAAATGTTTGTAATGCACATTCAATATCTTATCATCCTTCACATTGAAGGACTTATAATGCAACTTATTTTTATTATAATGCTTATAATGCTCATGCTTTGGTTAAAAATATTAAAACTTATATGCATTGTCGAAAATACGATCATTATCTATCTAAATATTGGAAGTTATATCTATGCAAATTTTGTGGTAAATCCACACATGATACATTGTATTATTGGAAAATGACTAACTCTCTTACCTCTAAGAGTAAAACTATTTGAATTCTTAAAAATGATGGATCTTCTACAGACTCTGATATATTTTTTTGTGACAATTTTTTTGATACTTCATGTAGAATATCTTTTATAAGTGACACATCTTCTTTGTCTTCATTTTGATTAACAGTAAATATTTTTACATTCCTTACTTTTCTATTGCATAGAATATATGCTTTGATTATTTTGACTAACTTTTTTTATGCAAGTTTACACACTTTATAATGAAAGTTATCTTTGCTCTATTCATCTACTTATACATCTAATTTTATTACATTATATATGTAGGCTATATTTTTAGAATATTAGTTACTTAACATGAAATATTGATGTTAGCTTATTTTGTAGGTTTGTGGATCATTACTTCTTATTGTTAGTCTTTGTTCCATTATGGATCGACCACATTATCCAAACAGGATTCTTGAAGATTCTTGGTGATCACACTTTTATCTTTGTGAATTTTGGTGGCACTTCTCTTATTTCTTTTTCATTCTATTATAATTCCTCTTGAAGGAAGTTTCTATTAAGGTGGAGTATTATGTAATTTTAATTCCCTTTTTTATTTGTAAAAAAGTCTTCTCCACTTTTATAACCCTAAATTTAAGCTTAAAGGAGAGTGTTAGAAAATTAACTTTAATTTTGGTCATTCTTATAGATTTATAAGCTTATTCTAAGTTTTAGTTATGTGTGTATTTATTATATTTATAAATACACTTTATTCTTACCTTTATAAGGTGTCACTCACATCCCTTATCCACTTGTTGAATTTAGAGTCACTTATATGTAATTCTCTTTTCCCCACTTGGCACACAATTCCCTCTATTGTCTATGAGAATAGGCCTCAAGTAACATACACAAAAAAAACTTGTAAGGTAATCATGAGATTTTTTATAACCTTGATTCTCTTCTTCTTGCTCTATTAAAACAACGTTCCTCTCTCATTCCTAAACACTCCTCTCTCACAACTTCTTTATTGTTCTAGTCTTGCTCTTGCATCCTTGTGATGCTCTTTGGTCTAAAGACATTCTCTCTTTTATAAATTATTAATGTTATTCTATATTGAAGTTCATTATTTGTAAGTTTATAATAGATTGTGGGGTTTTTCACCATTTAATAGTTTTCATCACTTATCAAATCTTTTGTCTCATTTGTGATTTTCTATTTATTGAGGTAATCTTATTTATTTTTCGTAATATTTTGGTTATATTCTTTCAATATGTATCAATCATTTTTTAATTAAATCCTAATATCTTCACACTCTTTATTTGCTCGGCTAGGGATTGATATGCACTAATTATTTTTTGTCCATGGTGAAGTGGGATTTCACCATGTGACATCATCCCATTCACCTAGGGATTTGATGTGTTTTGAGATTACATGGACTAGCTAGGGTAATGTGTCATCAAGATCATGCCACTTGATAGCATATCACTTATCTGCTCACTTGGAGGACTTTGTTGTATATGGAGTTAGCTAAGATAGTGGGTGTGGACAAGGAATACGTAGAGGGGAGGTTCATCTTGTGTTAGCCCAAAAAATAAAACTCAAAATAACACACTAAAATCCTAACACCTCTAGTCTAGACACTAGGGAGAGCAGAGGTAACAAAACTACATATGAAAGAATAATTAAAACATAAAAGAACACACTCTTTTACCTTCCATAGAGCTCCAAATGGCTTTTTAAATGACTTATTCAACTTGTGCATCAAGAAGTCTTTGATAATGAAGCTTGCTTGGCTCCTTCTCTCCTTACCACCTTGGCTTTGATTATTTAGATCAAAATTTGGGTATGGTAACATTACTTGCATGAAGCTTATGGAAGAAATTCTACATAATAAATCTACAATATCCAAAATCTTGTAAATGAAGGGGTATGACCTTATATTTATAACCTCAAGAATTAACTCTCATCCAAGGTGAGTTAAGGTTGAGTTTAAACATGGAATGGGTTGAAACTAACCCTAGGTGAGTTGAGACTAACTCTAGTTGAGTTAAAAGTTATCATGTAATTATGATTTTTAATTACTAGGCATGGCTCTCAAATTAGATATTTTAAGATATTTTGGAAGAGCTTAACAACTCATAAAGGAAATGATGAAAGGCTTGATATTTTAAATTTTATAATTTTTATTTTTAGATATTCATTAATTTTAAATGGAAAATTAAACTAAGCATTTAGTCTTGTTTAATTTATTAATTGATTTTGATTAGTATTTTTCTCTTTCAAAATTTGATCAAATGCCCCGCTTAATGGGTGCATAGGCCAAAATGATAGTTGTTATTGCGCAAAGGGATTATGGATGAATATATGAGAGGTTATTATTGAGTACAATATAGTACCCCAAATAAGGATGCCTTAACATGACTTTGAACTTTGATTAATGATGCACAACTAAATTTGAGATCTTTAGTGATTCTTAGGTTTAATTTACAATGGTTGGTAGGAATCGATTTGAAGTTTGGCTAGAAGCCAGTTGTGGTTGGTTTTAGCTGTCTATAATTTTCCCTTATTTAGAAATGTGTTGTAAGCTATATATATAGTAACATATTCTTAAATAATGAAAAGGTCCTATATGCCTAGTGATCCAATGGTGATGGATGAGTTTTGGATGCCCTCTCGAAGGAACGGTCGACAAAGAACATCAGTGATTAGTCTCTTGAAAGAAAGAATATGATGGAATCAAAAGGTAAAATGGGGTGGAAAAGACTGATTTGCCCATAGATGATTATAATCAGAGGCATAATGAACTACCTTGGTTGGGTAAAAAAAAGATAATTTGTCCAAAGGCAGTTATAATCATTGATAAAGTGTGATATAATGATTTGCTCATAAATGGTTATAATCATTAGCCAAAGGATAAGGGTAAAAAGAGAATGATTTACTTGAAGACAATTATAATTATTAAAAAAGGAAATAATGATTTTTCCATAAGCAGTTATAATCATTGGCAGAATAAAAACATGTCCTAGTTGGGTGGATAGAGATAATGGTTTGCCCAAAGGTGGTTGTAAGAATTATCACAATAAAAATATTCCCTTGTTCAGAAAAAAAATGATAATGATTTGACAAAAGATGGTTATAATTATTAACCTCTAAATAGATCGAAACATAATGATTTGCCCAAAGGCAGTTAGAATTATTGGTAGATTGATGGGGGTATTATGTCAAAGTGGATAATGGGGCTTGTCAATTGAATCCATACTCACAGATTAAGATTAAGTCGATACAAGGGAGAAAGATGAATTTTGGTAACCTATTAGTATGGAGATGCATTTCCTAACTATAAATGATTAAAATTGTTTCATGATTTATTTACTTTATATGGGAAATGATTTGGGTAGATCAAGAATATTGTAGGTGCTAAGGAGAAGTACTATGGTCGCATTGCTCGTAATATTTCTTGAGTTGATTTTTGTTGTAACATGTGATGATAGGCATCATGATATAAAACACCATGAGAACTTAGCTAAAATATGCATAAGGACTAACACGTGATCTAATAAATAATTTTAAATAATACACCAATGATAAAAACCATGATGACAATGTTAACATATGAATATAGATGGACTTATATATAGTGCACAAGGAATCACCCAATGAATGCAGATATACTAAGTCAAGGCAAAAAAAAAGCAAGCAAATAAACAAACAAACAAAAATATAAAACACCAAGAAACATAAAATAAAGATAGAATAAACAAAACAACTAAAACAAAATGAAACATACACAAACAATGGGTAATCACAATGGTAACTCAAGAAAAGAAAAACAAGATGATGAACATTGCCTCTAGGCTATATGAGACAAAAAATAAATAAATGAAATGTGGGGAATACAAGAAAAAGGAGTAGCCGAGTTGACTTCAAATATACTAGGCAAGTGGATGTTGCCTACATAGTTCCATGGATGTAAGATCCAACATAAACTTCAGGCCAAATTTAGTTCTCCCAAGATATGGGATAAAAGAAAAAAAATGATAAGAAAATGTGATTGTGTGGTAGAGGAATATGGGAATGGTCTCGTAAAATGGTAAGAGCATGAGATGAATCCTAACGATCATTAGTGTATCAAATTTGAATACATAATACATAATATGAAAAATTAAAAAATGAGAGTGTAAGGCTTAGGGGCCAACTAAGGATGGGGAAACTAAATGACAAGTGGTTTCTTGTGAAATAGCTAGGAGTCTTAGAATCCTTAAGGAAAAAAAGTGGTCAAAAATAATTTTGTGATTTTTGTAGATTTGTTATAAATGTTGTTATAATTTTATTTGTACTTCAACTCAATGGAGAATGATGAGATACTAATCACTATAACTCAAAAAATGATGAGAGTATTCAAGCTTGGAAATTGCTCACAAAATGGTGAGAGCATGGCAAATGGGTGACTGAGCTAACCTTAATGTGAATTGAGCACTACCTATAGAATCCCAGGATGGGACCTCAAGTCATTGTAGTTCTACCTTATAGTGGAGGAATCCAACTAGGTAACATCAAGGTTCTCAAATATAGGTAAAGTAGGCAAATGGCACAGTATGATGTAAGAATGTCAAGGTGGGACTTCAAGGCATGATAAACGTGTTGTTCATAATTTTTTCATAGGTAGTTATAATTAAGAAATAATGACATAGGTTGATACTAATTGTCCACATGCAGTTATTATTAGTAACATGATGCAGGATATTGATTTGCCTAAATGAAGTTATAATTAGGTACACACATAATGAAATGAAACAAAAAATGAAGGATGAAACTACCAAACCATTGTCAAACTGGTCCAAAATATGACTTCTATCTAGAATACTAAATTCAACTACTGAAACTTGATCTAAATCCTTTCACTGAAGGTGGCCGAAGAACCAATGGAATGGAACCAATATCAAAGGGGTTGGGAGGGAGGGTTAAAAACAAATTTGGTTGAAAGGAAAGGTATGGTAGAATGGTATACAATATGTCATAAGGAATGATGTTGATATTAATGTATAACAAAAACATGCCTCATAAAAAATAATTTAGGTCTTTCAATCAAAGTAACGCTTGAGGTGTATAATGTTCATCAACTTGTCAAGTTTATCTCCATTTGGTGTAGCGAGCCTATATGTTTCAAAGCCATGATTTGAGATAATGATGTATTGACCTATCCAATTGGGTTTGAACTTACCTCTCTTCTTATCTCGGCTATTGTTTTCTTTTGGTTTTATTTGAGCAAAAAATCACCAAGATCAAACTGTTGATGTTTGACTCAGCGATTATAGTGGCCACAGATTCTATTTTTTGGTATACTTGATGGTTATTGACAGTGATCATGTGTTTCTCATCAAGTAACTCTAACTCTTGTAGGTGAGCTACTTGATAATCTTCATCATTCAAGATATGTTTTAACAAGATGCATAAAGAAGGTAACTTGACCTCAATAAGAAGAATGGCCTCAGTTCCATAAATGGGGGAATATGGAGTGGCTCTTGTTGGGGTATGATAATTAATCTAGTATGCCTAGAGGGAATGAAATATTTTAAGGTGCCAGTCATGGCTAGCATCATTGAAAATATTTTTAAGGATGTTGACAATGGTTTTATTAGATGCCTCAACCTAGCTATTACCTTGTGGGTAATATACGGTAGAAAAATGTTGAGTAAAGTTATACTTGGCACATAACATTTTGGAATCATTGTTCTTAAATGATCCACCATTATCAGATATAATGTTGGATGGGATACCATAATGACAAATGATATGGTTGAAGATGAACTTAAAAATTTGTTTTCTAGTTATGTGAGGGGTATAGATTCAACCCACTTAGTGAAATATTGGGTAGTGGTAAGGATGTGTTTATGGTTATTAGATGAGGTGGGATTAATATTTCTAATGAGATCAAGGTCCTATGTAGAAAATGACCATGGAGTAAGCATTGGTTTTAGTATTTTGGCTAGGGCATGAAACAAATTAGCATGTCATTGACATTTATCACACCTTTTGACATAAGCAACTACATCTGATTATAAATTTGGCCAATAATACCTGGTACATAGGAACTTTTTAGCTAGGATGGCCCCTCTAGTGTGGGATACACATACTTATTCATCAACTTTCTGTAATGCTAATGTTGATTTTGTCAAATTTAAACAACAAAGTAGAGTTACATCAAAGCTACAACGGTAAGGGTTGGGCCAAGTAAGGTATATCATGAATCTTGGTGGGTAAAGGCATTTTGTTGTTGGTGTGATAGGTATAGTGGAATAATATGGTCATGTAGGTAGGAAAAGAGGTATGAATACCATATAGAGCTGGGAACAACACTATCATAGATCATTACAATGGTTAAAGGTTCATGAACTGGTGCTAGAAGAATTTCAATGAGAAATTAATATTCTTTTGCCTTCTCAGTGTGGTAGATCAAAGAGCCAATGGTGGCCATGGCATCCATTGTTCTGTTACTGGCCCTTGGAATGTGTTCAAACTATATGTGGAAATTTTGCTATTTGAGAGTGTCAACCATGGCCTTGTATGGCACCAACTTGTCATCTTTGGTATAAAAGTGGTCTATAACTTGATTGATGATTAACTGAAAATCACCATAAACCTTTAGATGTTGAATATTCCATTGTATTGCTTGATGGAGCCCTACAACAAGTGATTCATATTTGGCCATGTTGTTAGTATAAGGAAAACTGATACAAAATAATTTAAGGATAAGATCCCCTTATGGTGTAATAAATAATAGGCCTACCCCTAATCCCTATGATGTGAATGATCCATCAAAATATAGCTTCTAGTGCTACTCCTCAATAGGTGTTTCAATGATGGTCATAATGAACTCATATAGGAATTGAAAAGAGAGAGGTTTGGTATTTGTAAAGGGAGATTTAGTGAGCTGATATACAAGAACTTGTCCCATGATGGCCTTTTGGTTGACGTACTCTATCTTGAACTCCCTCAAAATCATGATCCATTTGGCCATGCAACCTTGTAAAGATATTTTGGATAATAGATACTTGAGCAGATCTACTTTGGAAATAACCATGGTCTTGTTGTTTAGCATGTAATGTCATGATTTTTGAGCTACAAAGACCATATCTAAATAGGATTTTTTTATGGGCATATAGTTGTGTTCATATGCAACCGATGTATGACTTAGATATCACATGGCATGTTTTTTTCCATCATTATCATGCTGAGCTAAAAGAGCCCCCAAGGTTTTCTCAGTTGTAGATAGGTATAGGAGGAATGACTTTCCTAGCATAAGTGGTAACAAAACAGATAGATTAGCAAGATAGCCTTTGATGTGATGAAAAGATTTCTAACATTCTTTATCCCAGTGAAATGTGACTCCCTTCTTTAGAAAGTGTGTAAATGGATGGAACTTATCAACCAACTAAGAAATGAAGTGTCTGATAGATTGGATCTTGCCTTATAGATTGTAGAGTGGCTTCAAATTAGAGGGTGGAGATATCTCCGTAATGTCTTATACTTTGGCATGATCAACTTCAATGCCTCTATGAGAGATGATGAAGCCTATCAATTTTCCTGAAGTGACACCAAAAATGCACTTCTTAGGATTGAGTCTAACCTTATATTTATAAAGCATCTCAAATATCTTTTGTAGTGGGACTGGATGATCGGCCCTGGTCTTGGATTTACCCAATATGTCATTGATGTAGTCTTCAATAATGTCATGCGTCATATCATGAAATATGATGGTCATGGTTCTTTGGTATGTGGCCCCTAAAATTTTTGAGACCAAATGGCATAACTTGATAACAAAACATTTCCCATGGAGTGGTGAATGCTATTTTATGTTGGTATTTTGGTGCAATCTAGATCTAGTTGTATCCTCAAAATCCATCCATTAATGAAAGAATTTCATACTCCACTATGGAGTTAACTATCATGCCAATGTTTGGCATAGGGAAGTCATCCTTAGGGCAAGACTTATTTATATCCCAAAAATCATTACATATTTTAATTCTTTATGGCTTTTTACTGACTGGCACAATATTTGAGATCCACTCTGAGTAGTCAATCGATCAAATACATCTCACTTCTAAGATTTTTTCAACTCTTTATTCACTAATACAATAATATGAGGATGCATCTTGCACAATTTTTTCTTCACAGGTTTGACATCAAGATGTACACCAAGGTGGTGTACAACTAAGGTACGTTCCAAACCTGGTATGTTTGACTAGGCTCAAGTAAATATAGCAACAAATTCCCTCAAAAGCATTATAAATATTTCTTGTTCCTCTTTAGTGAGGGTTACACATAATTTGATCCATTTGGGGTCATCTATAATCCTGATATTGACTTCTATAGTGTCTTATATAATGAGATTCGATCCATCTTCCAGAATGGTTGGCAATGATTTGAATTGGCCTACAATGACAAAGTCATTTATTTTTACCGGTTCTTCAAGTTATCCTAGGCAAGATGAATTTGAATCTACCAATGATAGGGATAGCCATGTTATAAACATTGTTGGAAACTCTTGGATGATTTTTTCAAACACATGTTGTTATTTATAACTGAACTCAGACCCATAGGCAAGTTCATTATTGGTGGTCTCTAGAGCTATGTTTGAGGAAAGACGAACACCCTTGTCTAATGGTGTATGAAATAGGTTTTCACTAGAAGACTTGCCTTTCTCTTTACTTTTACCTTGGTCCAAAATTGCCTCAAAGAGGTTTTTAATTTGGGGCCTCAATGTTTTATTTATTTGTTTTTGGATAAGGGTGTTCACCTATTCTCTAAAATAGGTTGCAGGATCTAATTTGATAGAGAACCCTTGTTTGTGGTCTCCCAACATAACATTTTCTCTTAGGCCTAAAGAATTGTAAAATGCCTCATCATTATCAAACTCATCTACAGGCACTATGGATAATTATTGGTCCCAGGTTATCAGTTGAGGGTGCTATAGAGGAAGCAAATTATGTCAAATAATAGGGGTACTTCTACAAATGGCATGGATGTCAAATAGATTGGTATTAACAAGGTCTTCATAAAGGCTATGATCAAACTCTAATTCATTATCGTCATTGTTGTCACTAGTTATTGGCATTGGAACATGAATGAGATAAGTGGGGTCACCCCCAAGTGGTTTAAATCTGAGATCATAAGGTACAAAATTTAAATCTGAGACCATAGGTTTTCTTGTACCATGTTATAAAAATTGGCTCAAGTGTACCTTGATGATTTGGCCTGAGGCCTCCTCTTTCATAGGCTTAGTTCTCCATGATCCTATTTGGAATGGGGTACTTGGCATTTTTGTAGTAATCAACTAATTTGATCCTTGTTTAATGGGTCCTCTTATTGGCCAGTGGTTGGTGTGAAAATGATAGGCACTAGACTATGGAGCTTACCTTTGCCTTTGCATTGCCATTACATGTAATAAGGTGACTTGGCTTTAGGTCTTCTATAGGACTTGGGGTTCTATGGAAGCTTGAAAATGTGAAATGTGTCATGAGTCAAATATTCTCTTGGGCCATTAGCCAAGATGGTAAAATGATTAGATAATTTAGGAGGTGGCAGATGCGAAGATGAATCAAGTCTATTTGGGTCTATGTAATTGGCCTCTAGAAAATTAATAATTATTTATTTTCCTTTGTCCTTTTTGGGAATTGGATCTAGGCCAAAGTGGTAACTATAAATTTCATACTTGGCCTCTAAATGCTTGCAATGTTTATATGGCTATAAATATCCATTGATGGTGACCTCCATCTGGAGTGAGAGAACTTGAGACACTTGTGCGATGTTGATGGGGTCACATGAATTTCATGATCCAAGGTCTACCCAAAATTAAATTGTATGATAGATTTAGGTCTATCACATGGCAAAGTGTATCATGGGTTAAGGGCCCATGATAACTAGCAAGCTAATATTGCTTTGTGATTCCTGCTCTTCATTGTTTTAGGCTTTGATAGTGATTAATTTTGGCTTAGATTAGCTATTGTATATCTGAGATGCTTGATGATCTTTAGAGACACAATATTTAGGCCCGATTCATTGTCTATGAGGACACATTTCACTTTGTGCCACATGATGACAACTTTAATGTATAATGGATTTTTATGGAGAGGGACAAGGGATGACATATCACTTTGGTTGAATGTAAATTATTGGACTGGGGCTAGATGTCTAACCAAAGATTAGAATCTATCATGGCTTATATCATTTGGAGCTTGGGATTGGTCAAGGAATTCTATTAAGATGTTCTTATGGATAGTAAATGTATGCAACAAATCCAAAATGAAAATTTGTGTAGGATTCTTCAAAAGTTGTATCACAATTTCAAACATATTTTATTTAATAGTGGTAACTGGCTTATTCTCATCCATAATGGTGGGTTGGATGGGTTTAGTGGTAGGTGGTTATGGGACGGGAATGGTAATATTTAATTTCTAAGTTGTGATTTCATAATCAAGATTAGATATAAGACTATTGTTGCTAGAAAATGATGGTAGAGGGGGACCAGATAGGATAAGTCTTGATTGCTGGTGCACTTGTATGTGGTCATGGGGCAATGATGATTTATCAGTATAAGGTCTAAAAGTAATAATCCTTACTTGTTGGTGTGCCTATTTGTGGTCCTAGGTTAAGGAAGGATCACTGACATAGATGGGTTGATTGGAATTGGTTAGAAATGGTCCTATTTTGTTATCACTTTGTCTTGGATTGATGGTGATGGTGGAAACATGACCTCCCAAAATATGACCTATAACTTTGTTGTGATCATGTGCAATTGCATGGAAAGTTTGTTGGGTACTAGAATCATTCTGGCTTTGGTTCCATCCATTCAGTTGACATTTTTATTATTTCTATTGGAATTATTATTATTGTCTTGTTTGTTGATATTATTATTACTATTGGTTTGGATTTTATTGTTGTTATTGTTGGTTGTTATTATTATGTTGTGTAAAAGGGTTTTGAAAGATACCCAGGTTTTGATTGGATGTAGAAGCTCTATTATCCAATGTAATCTCCCCATTTTTCAATATATTTTCAATGAGGTGTTTGATTTTCACACAACAATTTATATTATGTCCATGAACATGATGGTATTCAAAGAACTCATTCTCTCTATACTAGTCAGGATAAGGAATCCCCTCAGGATAGTGTTTCAGAATTGGACAACTAATCATGTGAGTAGTGGCTACTTTTTCAAACACAACTTCAATAGGTTCTTAAATATTGATGAAGAATTGATGAGTAGGCACATTTATCCTTGGAGGAGGGGTTCACAAAGGTAGTGGTTGTTGCGTTTGTTAAGCTAGTCTAGACTAATGCGAAGGTTATGCTTGCTAAATGGGTTGTTGATGATGAGTAAGTTGTATTTGTGGCATTGGTTGAGTAGATGGTATTTTCAATATTTAGACATGATGTGACTTGGTTACTCCATTTACAATAACATTCTTTTTACGATTGAATTGATTAGATTTTTCATAATTACTAGCTTAGGCTGGTGTCAACACTTGTGCCTTGACTTGGCTTTGGTTATGATGTTATCCTATTATTTGGTTTTGGTTTTGATTTTAATTTGATGAGGTGAGCTTGATAATATCTTTGTTAATAAGTGCCTTATCAATTATAAAACCTTTGTCAATGATATCCTTGAAGGTATGTGCACACTGAAGTTCTAAATGGTAAGATATCTCACTATGTAAATTTTTGGTAAACACAACGGTCAATTACTTATCTTGTAAGCTATGGGTGAAACAATTAGTAAGTGATCCCCATCATTGTAGATAGCTTGCAAAGATTTCACTAACTTTTTGCTTGGCTTGAGTCAAATCTACAAACAAAATATCATGTTTGAGATTGTAAGAGAAATGTTGTATAAATTTATCTACGAGGTCATCAAAATCAGATATAAAATTCTTTGGAAATTTCAAGAACCACTCCAAATCTTGTTTTGCTAGACTCTAGGGAAATAAAATTAGGAGGTATATGTCACTATAAACTACTAGCTAGCAAGCAATAAAGAATTCTATCAAATGGGCCTTAGGGTCTCCTTTACCCTTGTATTTATAAAATTTTGGTGGTTCGTACCCTAGAGAAAATGGTATTTAAATATACTCCATGTTGAATGAGTAATAATACATGTCATCTAACTTGAAATTCTTGGTATGTTTCCCTACTTGAATGGTAGCAATTTCATTCTTCATTTTTTGTAGTTCTTATGCCAAAAAACTAGATGGAACATTGGCCTAAGGTGGAGGCTAGGTGGTCAAAGGTAGATTACCTTGACTAGGGTAAAATGGAGGCATGGTTTATTGTGTAATATTGGTTTGGTTAGGGAACTGACCATGAATATACATCTATAGATTAGAATGTGATTATTGGAATTATACACATTGTAGTGTGATATTTTGGCTTGGATTTGGTATATAGGCTTAGTTTTGATGGAATTATGGTTGGGATGGAAGGATATGGCTTTGGGTAAAGTATTGTGCCTACTGAGGTTGAGTAGGGACTTACTATCAATTAGTCTAATAAGGGGAAATTTTTTTAGACCAAGGGCTTATAATTGAATTTGTGTCACATTTAGAACAAAAGGCAATTATTTCCTGATTGGTGCTTATGGGATAACAACACCTCTTTATTGTAAGAACAATTATGAGCTAGAGATTTGTATAGTGTTTGACATTTATATTTGACCAATGGATATACATTGTTGATTAGACAATAGTTGCAATTGCAAAGGTGTGTTGGTCTATGACTATTGAGGTATACTTTTCACTACTTGATGAGGTGGAACATTTGTTTCCCCTATTGAGGTGGTGTAATGTTCTACCTCTGATGCAAAGGCATATTAAACTATGCATGTTGTTGTGGAATATTAGTCATCACTTGTTGAGGTAGAGTAGTATTTGTCACATTTTGTTTAAGCAAGGCACTAGTTGGTGCTATTTACTTAATCCTTGTGATTGCATGTTTGAAGACACAACTGGTTGAGGATTAGAGGTAACTTGCTATGGTTAGGGCATATGAGTTATTTCCTCGTGTTATTGCAAACCACTCATGGTATTAACTAAAGGCCCTTATTGAGTAATATTTTTTAGTATAGTTAAACCACTTTGGCTTGAATTGGATGACTATTGCATGTTATCCACCATGTTTGGCACATTGTTCAATGTAGAAACAATAGCCACTTATTCAATAGCTGAGATGTTGAACATGTCTCCAACAAAGTGATTTGCACAAAAGGGTCTATACCCAAATTTTCTTGATCTGTCAATTTGATTAACACCCCTGTTAAAGGAGCTAACTCGATGAGTGGAGAATTTGATATGGCCATTTTACTAAAATTGTGTGCTAAGTTAAAATAGGTTTGATATGTTGTTTACATTTGTAGAAAGTGGTCCTCCATGAGGCCCTTTATTTTTACAATCATATTGGGGTTTTGATATGACATCAACATGAGTGCTTGATGATTTCTATAAGAGGCTTGTTCAATGGTTTGATTGTAAGGTATGTTGAAAGGCACTCTAACTAGGCTAGGCAAATTTTTGTGGGGGAAGTCTACTGGAAACTCGGCCCCTACCTCCATGGTTATGACTAAAACTTCATCCTTATTTTCAATAAATTGATGATCAAACAAATAAGGATCATATGTTGATGCCATAATAGTGTAATGCAGTTGTTGTTGTTGAGTTTGTTCTATAATCAATGGTACACTATCAAGGTATTGTGAAGTTTGATCTTGGTCATGCTCTGAGTAGGGACGCATGTTAACCATATAGTGGGATAAAGGATCTTGGATTTTTTCCTCAAATTTAATATTATAAGGAAGATAAGGATCCTTCTCACAAACTACAATGTCACCATAGGGGTCTTGAACAAAGCCCTCATGTGTGACCACATTGCCATAAAATGGATTGTACATGGCTCCACTATGAGTGTAACGAGACATATCCAAATCAATGATGAATTTTCATGAAAAATGCCTAGAGTTATATAAAATCTTAAAAACACTGTCCAAAGGACAAATGGTTCAAACTTGGTCTAAGGAATGGATCTGTATCTCTAAAAAGGTCTGTGTTAAAACTTGGTCTAAAAAACTCTAATGTCAAATGTATTACACAAAATTTTTAGGTGGATGAAATAAAACCAAAATGCGAAACCTAGGTACAAAGTGTTTCAAACAAGTCTAGCTAGGTCTAAATAAACAAAGGTTTCTAGGTCTTTTGGAAAACAAGGCAGAAAAGCTAGGCTCAAAATAGGTATTGCTAGGTCTTTTAGAAAAGGCGCAAAATCTAGACTTTAAATAAAACAAGGTCTAAAAGGTAAGAGATTTAATCTAACAAATATGAAAAAATTTGACACAAACTAAGAATTTAGATTTAAACAAGAACTTGTTTATTTAGCAAAAGACATGAAACTCTAGGTATATTAAAGATAAACTACTTTCCTAAATCTAGGCAAAAAAATAGTTTTCAAATTGAATAATCCAAAAGTGAAAGATCAATGTCTAGGCCAAAATTACATGAGACATAGGCATAAATCAATCAATGTTTAGATTTGAACTTGTCAAGGCTAATTTTGAACTCAACTTAGAAAACTAATCTTCTTTAAAATAAACAAGTTAGACAAGAACGAATAACATGATGACACTAGGTATAGATCCAAAAGGCACATGTGGTTTCAAAATTGAATTTTGGACATAAAACAACAAGTATTTGAAACAATTTGAGAAACATAATGACATTGTCATACTATAAAGATATGATCAATGTTTTATTTCAAGATTTGAAGGCACAAAACCTAGAATAAATTGGGCAACGTAATGATACCCTATCCAAATCAAGTGACACACACACAAAGGTTTTGATAAAAGTTTAAGGTAAAGGTGTGGTGTCAAATGGATGACATAACACCTCTTCAAACAAAGGTAGTGATGTATAAACAAGACTCATTTTTCATGCACTATACTAAATAAATAGTTTAGACTCAAAACCAAGCAAGTAAAAAGGATAAAATGATGTAAACACCTAAGTGTAACGTCCTAAATCTTAAAATTGACAAGGTTGCATAGCACTATCAAATTCCATCTATATACTTGATCTTGAGAGGATTTTAAATTATTAATCCAAAAATTAAAAGTGCATGAAAATTAGGGTTTTTAGGCCCCCTCTTCTCTCAAGAATTTGTATGGTGACATGGAACTTCAAGCTACTTGCCTTGCATCAAAAATATGTCTGTAGTTAATGGGGTTGATTAAACTATTTGTTTTCATTCATTTATAGATGACATCATATGTGTGTCAAACAATAGGAAAAATCCATGTCATTTGGATCTACATTAATTGACTTATTATGAAAATATCTTGTCCTTTTCACAACCACTACATCCATTAATTGCTTAGTGTAGTGTGATGTTTGAGTTTCCCTTATGTTCCAAGGTGGAGTACCACTAACAGAGCTTATTTTAGCTACTCAAAAGAAGTGTTGCAGTAAATCACCCTTGATTTATAAACTCCAATGTGGAGTGGGGTTGAAATGATGTTGAGAGATGAATTCTTGGGTTAATGCTTCCCTAGAGAACCTGTGAGGAGGTGATGAACTTCTGCTCACAAGCCAAAATGCATGAAAATAAAGACAATTAGAAAGACTTTAGGGTAATTTTGGGGTCACCCAAATCTTACAAATTTTGGGTAGGGCCTTAATGACTTTCCTTCCATGCTTTTGGACCAAAGTGACTAAATGCAAAGATTGAGTAATTTTGATCACCCAAGTTTCCTAAAGGGGATGGGGGGAGAGCATACACATGTCACTCATTTTGATAAACAAACAATTCAAAAAAATAAAAATGAAAATGAAATTCTTATGAGTATTTAACTAATGTGAAAGTTTATTTTATGGCACCAAAATGAAATGTGTTCTGAATATTGAGCCCCTAGGCATTTTTTGTTTGATAAGCTTTAAACAAAATTAAAATAACATGAATGAAAGACATTTTTAAAACACCATTTTGAAATGTGAAATTTGTAACTTAGAATGTTTTAAATGTCTCATTTTGGCCTTTGGGTCCTACAATTTATTAGAGGGTCTGCTTTCTTAGAAGCTAAAAATCAAGTGAGAAAACAACATTTCAAAATTAGCTCTCAGGTTTTTTATTTTTTTGTCTTAGAGATGAATCTTCATTGATCCACACAGTGATTGATGTCGATCTATGGGAATCAACATTGATTGATCAAATCATCAACATTTACATATAAAACACATAAAACCATAGGTTGTTTTGATAAAAAATGATTAATAAAATGAGCCCAAAACCAATATATCTCACTAAATCCTGCAAGAAATGGGTTAGACAAACAATATGTAGGTCCTCAAACACAATAAAAACCATAAAAATCAAGTAAAAGCCTCATTAATTATGTTCTTTCCATGTTCTATTTTTCACATAGAGATTATGGTTGATCTCTGTAATCAATGTTGATCTGGTAAATTAGCATTGATCCCTACAATCTGTGACCTAAAATCGATGTTGATCCCTGCAACCTATGACTTGCTTAAAATAGAAAGATGTAAAAAATGAAATTAAAACTTGAATTTTAAATATTTTTATGCATCCATTAGCAAAACTAAAAGTATCATATCATTCTCCTTTTTTATATGGGATTCTTGAGTCCCATCGGGTGTGCCAACATGTGGACAATGTATACATAGAAGGGAGGTTAGTTTTGTGTTATTCCAAGAAATAAACTCAAAACAACACACTAAAATACTAACACCTCTAGCCTAGACACTAGGGAAAGCATAGGTAACAAAATTACATATGAAAGCATAACTAAAACATAAAATAATACACTATTTGACCTTCCTTGGAGCTCTAAATGGCTTATTGAATGGCTTGCTTGACTTTTACATCAAGAAGTCTTTGACAACGAAGCTTTTTTGGCTCCTTCTCTCCTTGGCACCTTGGCTTTAATTGTTTGGCTTAAGATTTGGGAATGGTAAGATTACTTGAATGAAGCTTATGGAATAAATCCTATATAATGACTCTACAATATCCATGATCTTTTAAATGAAGGGGTATGGCCTTGTATTTATAGCCTCAAGAATTAACTCTCACCCAAGGTGAGTTAAGGTTGAGTTTAAAAATGGAATGGGTTCAAACTAATCCTAGGTGAGTTGAGACTAACTCTAGTTGAGTCAAAAGTTTTCATGTAATTATGATTTTCAATTACTAGGCATGGCTCTCAAATTAGATATTTTATGATATTTTAGAAGAGCTTGACAACTCATAAAGGTAATGATGAAAGGCTTGATATTTTAAATTTTATAATTTTATAATTTCCATTTTTAGATATTCATTACTTTCAAATGGATAATTCAACTAAGCATTTAATCTTGTTTAATTTTTTAATTGATTTTGATTAACATTTTTGCTCTTTCAAGATTTGATCAAGTGCCTTGCTTAATGGGTCCATAGACCAAATTGACAATTGTTATTGCACAAAGGGATTAGGAATGAATTTATGAGGTTATTGTTACGTACGATATAATACCAAAAATATGAATTCCTCAACATGATTATGAGCTTTGATGAATAATGCACAACTAAATTTGGGATGTTTGGTGATTCCTAGGCTTAATTTGTAATGGTTGGTAGGAATCGGTCTAAATTCTGGTCAAAATCAAGTTGTGGCTAGTTTTAGGTGCATACAGTGCATAATTAGGATCATTCCACTTGGAAACATCCCACTTATCTGTTTCCATAGAGATTTGAAGACTTCTAGGTGAATTTTAAATGCTTTAATCCCATGGAGTGGAAGAAATGTGCCAGGTGGCTTTGAATTTTTTCAAGAATTAGCTAAGTCTCAAAGAAGCAAAATTTTGACCCCTGGTTCTAGGAGAAATTTGAAGAATTGACTAAGTATCAAAAATCCATTTTGAATGGTTATGGGCTATTAAGAGATGCAAAATATCACTACATGTCTTTGGGAAACAAAGTGAGCACCTGAGGGTAGAAAAGAAAAAGAATACAATCAACAGTTTCAATTTTAAAATTCAAAGACTAAGTTTTCAAATCAAAATATCCAAGTTTTAAAAATAAAAACAATAAGGTAGATAAACTTAGTAAAGAGAAAGCCATTTTCACATTGAATTCAAATCCATTTTCAAAGCAAATTTCAACCATTTTTAATCAACCAAGAAAAAAGTTGAACATAATTAAACATTTATCCAAATTAGAGAATATTGAAGTAGAAATGGATTGAAAAGAGGGTCAATTTATCAAAATAAAGTAAACCCTTTTAGAAAATCCCTTGTTAGATTAAGCCCATTTATTGAAAATGACTAAGGTGGAATTGAAACAATCATAAACACTTAGCTAATTCTCACTGAACCAAAGTAAAAATGGACTAGATTGTTAAGGGAAAGGCTACAAAAGATTAAAAGAGTTAAATAATTTACATAAGTCTAAGTTAGATTTTCCCAAAAAGGAAAATTTTAAACATGTTTAAAATGTGATTTAAAACAAAGCTCAATACCTTTAGACTTAGGAAAATTAAATAAAGGGCTCAAACAAGAAAATAAGGTCCCTATCTTTAACTAAAAATGGGGAATGTTGTGCGAGAAACAATAATGTGTAGGAGAAGAAAATGTATCAACATGTAACTATACTTATGATAAATATCTTTGAATAACCTATCATGCCTTAAGAGATGAATGCCTCCTTGTATGCGTCACTTTATGTTTAGGAATATTTACCATGCTATATGAAATAAAATGAATATGCTCATATGTAATTGCCTCATGCTTGTAAGTATATGAAGAAATTGATTTTGTAATATGTTCATGCTCATTAGAAACTAAAATAATCTTTAGAATATATATATCATGCTCTTGAATATTTGTGAAAACTATTTCATTACTATGTTTCTCAATAATTATACCAAGTAACTATTCTATAAAATAAGTAAACATAATTTGTTCCAAAGTATATTCATATTAGATTCCTTGAATTTTCACTATTTGATTATCATGAATGTATTTGAGACATTTATGCACTGTAGAGGGTAATGCTCTAATATTTTGTGTCCAAGGGCATCCTAGTATCATATCAAAGAATGATGGGCTTGATATAACTATAAATGGAGTAAACACTATGAGAGGGACCACTTTCAAAGGAAACACTATATTCCCAAGAGCATCTTGTGTGTTCCCATCAAATGCTTTGACAACTCTAGAAGTATCCTTTAAATTTTGTTATATATAACCAAGATAATGAAAGAGTGTTATGGTACACATATTTTAACTTGATACATTGTCTATCATAACACTATGGATGGATTTATTGTTAACACATGCTCAAATAAAAATTACATGTCTATTATTTTTTACTATCACCAAAAGTGATCATATGACGTGATGCTTGTTTGCTTGTACCTATAGCAATAACACTATCAAGATGATGTCCAGACGTAGAATTAGGAAGATTACATGTATGCATAATGAACTTCAGATTTGTCCTTGTGATTTGATTCATGATTTGGAAAAGGATCCTTATACATTTAAAGATTTGTATTATCATTTTCTTATGGCTTGTCCTCTTGAGTAAGTGTACCAAAATCTATGACATTTTTATCAATGAGATCTTGAATATTATGCTTGAGCTTGAAACATTGATTTGTAAAAATCCTAATAATCTATGCTAGTCACAATATGCTAAAAACTTAAAGATTTAGGCCTATACATATCTATATACATAGGTGGAGGAAGAGTGATGACATTGCATTCTAGGAGATTTTACAAAAAAAAAATGAGGAGGTGATGGAATATTTGAAATTTGCCTCTTTAGTGGTGCTTATAATTAAAGCTTTTGAAGTGGTTGTGATATGCCAATTACTATAACTTTTACTTTATTCATTCTTTAAGTTGGTTTGCTCTTATAATTTGTCTTTATTTTAAATTTAACATTTGAACTAGATGAAACATTTGAAACATACTTGAGCCTATTCAAAATAATAAACTTGACTTCACACTCTTTGACTAGATGGCATATCTCATCAAAGGATTTGAACTTACAAAACATATTGGATAATTAAAGAGGAAAAATAAAACATTGCGTAAAAATAACTTGAAGCTCATTATTGGCCATTTGATTTGTAATTTTGGAAAACATAGTCTTTTACCTTATCACATAGTCACTGATAGTTTCATCAGACCCTTGTTTAAGATTTGTAATTTGTGCATATGATAACTTTTCCCCAATGTTGATTGAAAAGTGTGTCAAAAATGATTTGATAAAGTATTGAAATTGTTTAATAATTGAAGAGTAATATCATATAACCATTGAAGATCATACTCTTTTATACTTGTAAAATATTTTGTCAACAATTTATCACTATCTACATAATATAGGCAAGTTTCATGGAAGGCATATAAATGTTATTTAGGATCACCTTTGCCTTTATAAAGTGGAAGCTTAGGGGCCACAAAGTCAACTAGTAAAGGATAGGAAGAAATTTTAGGTGCCATAAAGTCAATTGGTAGGGGATATTGAGGCAATTCTAAGTTACAAAGGTTTATATAATAAGGAACATGAGTCCATAGAAGGGATAACATGAGAAATGAATTGCTCAGTATGGGAAGACTTAGCTTGTAATACAATAATGGTATGTTACATAGTGGAATTTGAAGAGGTAATATGAGTGTAAGTAACATGAGTAGGCATAGGCATGGATATATTTTGGAGACCAATTAATGCTTTCAAACCAAGAGATGGTGCCATAGAAGTAGTAATTGGAATAGATGCAATAGTATAAGTAGCAACATTGGAAATGCTATCTTGGGTGCCTTTTTTGTGTTCATCTCTAGCCAAGTATAATAATGAATCAAACTTTTTGGGATTCTTAGAAGACATTGTAATAATTTTGTATAATCATTTGGATCTTTAGAATCTTCTTGTAACTTGTATTTTTAAATAATAGCCATGATGCATCCCTCAATAGGGTGTGAAGTAAGCAAGGGAAAATATTTTAAATTTTCTTGTGTGATGAAATTGTAAATATATGATTTCTCTTGTTCCCAATCCATTTTATATTGGATAGTGTGAAAATGAGTACTAAAAATGGTCTTGGAACATGGCTTGGTTTGACATAGTCCATGAGGGGTTGACATTTAATATTATACCCAAGACCTATTCACCCTATGTTAGTAGAAAGAGCAATAGGATACAGAATTCCTTGAGCATGCTTACCCAACCCTTGTCCAAAAGTATACTAACACTTATATAAATATGTAAATCTAAAACCATACCATTTGACATTTATTGAAGAATTAAATGAACATGGTATATCTATGGTACAACATTGCAATTGATTGAAAGAGGAAGAGCATGAGATTGCACACTTGTTTATTTTAACAACGTGGATATGGAATGAACATTTGGATTTTTTTTTTAAAGATTTCATACATGATTTTTCAATGTTATAAAAATGAGAAGTATAATGTAATGGAGGTTGTTTGAAAGTAAAATTTGGAACATTATCAAATTTTAATCATGTATAAATGAAATGCATAGCATCATGGAAAGTAAGATAAGGTCTTACAAGAAAATGCATAATCCTATGTAATATTTGAAAAATAATTTCATTCATTAAACCAATTATAGAAGTGATGCAATATTAATTAAGCATAATTACAATATAATTTAAACAATGTTAGTGACTATGGATATAATATAATGTAAATCAAATAATACTAATCACTATGAATACAATATAATAAAAAAATGAGATATTAGGGTTACTTAATAAAGTGTTTGAATAATTTTTAAGCTCTCAAATATAATGTCTCATTCATTTATTAGTGTCATCCCAAAGTTTTAGAACACTAAATACAAAGGTAGACCCATGCCTTGTAGCCCACTAACCCTAGTTTCAAAGGTAGGGTGAGAGTAACTTCCCTAAAAGATACACTCCTCTCAGGTGCACTACAAATTAGATTGATAGAAGAGTCTTCATATTGAAATAAAAAGGGATGTTAGGCATTTCCAATATACCTTGAGGTATGGGGAAACTAAACTTTGTGTTTAGCATTGTACTATGGTTATGAGTATTAGGGTAAACCCATCAAACCATTATTATTTTAAACAAATATGATGTAGCACTTCACGAAAATCACTAATTAGTTTTAAAATTCCTAAAACATAGTTTCAAAAATAATAAAATTAAAATGAAAAATAAATAAAAAAATAAAAAGTGAAAGGTTTTTATTTTCAAAAATCAAACAAATTTCAACTTGAGGTCAAAAGAAATAATTTATGTGTTGGAATGATCGAAGGTGACAAGAAAATTTATTCAGTATTAGATTTAATCCAAGGCCGAATAAGTTGAATCATTTTATCTTGGATATTATCTAAAGTCTATGGTTGTTTTATTTCATTGTTAGAAATTTATAGAATTTTGAAATAATTCTTATCTAAAAAATAAAGGAGAACACGAAATGTTTTTACAAAAGTGGGTTCAATAGAATTTTTAACCTTTTTTCATTTAATATTAATTAAATTTATTGAATTAAAATATTGAAATAGAAATTTTGATGTGTATTGATTAGATAATGAAATACAATAAATATACAATATGCTATAAAATTTATAGAAATTAGAAACTTGTTAAAAATAGAAAAAAACTAAATTTGTGAAAAACTCCCTAAAAAAGAAATAAATCTGATTGTATAAGTTCAATGTAACTAAAAAATGTGTGAAATTGACTTGCAAATAGAGTTATGTTAAAAATATTAATTCACATTTTGTTAGGACAAGTCTACGAGAGTAGACAGGGGTGCATTGTAGCCTTGTCTAGATATTGTGGCTACGTCTTGGTTGACTATATTTTTCATTTTTCAATCTAGGTATGTGTGATTGCCTACAAGGGTTTACTATTCAAATTAGTGTTTCGTGTTGTCACGTGGAATACCTACAAAATAGAAAACCTTAAATATTACATAAGCACTAGATAGCTATTAGTTAACAAGAGGGATAATACAAATATGTTAGTATGGATGGTTGATATTGCCTCAAAACCTCTTGTAAATGAGATTCCTACATAGCCAAATGGGTCTCTATCTAATGTAGTTCTCGTTCATATAGTGATTGTGTGATCTATGATTATGCAATAGAATGACTATAGCTATAAGATTGATTGATATTTTTGAAAATATATGCCTTTGACATGAAATAATAATATTCAGACTTGGATTATGAATATTTTATTAATGTAGTGTTGAAATAGGAAGAATTAGTGTTATTTTGCTCAGTGCATAGTGTGATTGTTAAAGAGATCCAGTGGGGTTATAATGAGTGGCCTTGATGTGTCTTTATAGGAGAATATTTATAATAATGTCTTTAAATGACCTTAAAATATGCACAAGAGATCTATTTTGTAACATCTCAATTTGAAACAGTAACCATTGGCACATGGGAGATAAGGCTACACTAGGGTACAAGGCCAAAGTTTGGCCCTATCTATTTAGTGTAAATTTATCTCTAAAATCCAGAGATAAGGGAGATAAAATTGACATGATCTTGTGGATTAAATAGGGATGAATGCAAATAAAATAGTTATGTATGTATGATATTTTCAATGCTTACAATATAATGATGTGTCTCTTATAGATTACGAGTCAATGAAATGGTGAATAGACCAACTGAAGGTAAGGAAGTAAAGAATAAAATTTGTCAAGTTCTTAATGATTAATTTTATGTGTCTTATCAGGATGAGCAATAAATAGACAAATTCTAAATATTAGACTAAGAGAATAAAACCACCAAAAAAGTCTTTTGCCAAAAAAAAAAATTCAATGAAGAAAATTTTCATTAACTATATTGCCTTGTTATATTTTCATGAGAGCCCTTTTATAGGGAAGATATACTAGTTTTTTAATGATGAGTGGAATTTAATATTCTCAACTCCTAACCACTAGCCACTAACCCCAAACTAAATCTTATCTATTTAATAAAACTTAGAAAAACAAATCATAGGTTTAAATAATTTAATAAATGGGTAAGTGCATGGAGTTGGGGGGCCAAAAGTAGACACATTTTACATTCAAACTAATTTCAATGTTTCTATGTACATTTAAAAAAGTGCATACGCAATGTTAGCATATAGGCTCAATAATTATTGAGCCAGGACTATGTATGCAGTTTTATTATTTAAAACCATGTATGTAGTTTTAGTATTTAGAACCGTGTATGCAATATTATTGTTATAAAATCACATACATGGAATAGTTTACTATTACATTGGCATGCATAGTATATAAATAAAATAAAAATTTAAGTATAAGTTTACATTTAAATAGGCAGATATAATTTATTATACTTTAAATTATATTTTATTTATATAATTTCAATATTTTTGAGAGTCATTTCATACCTCTAGGAGCTATAATGTAAATTTTGGGTTTTGGAGGATCCTATCATATTCTAGACTTAGTCAGATTTCAGGGTTTTAGGGTTTTAGACTTAGTCATATTTTAGGGTTTAAATATTTTAAGGAGACATCATAGGAGGTATGAAGGTTGCATGATGAGATGTAGGTATGATAGAATAATATGAAAACATCTCTCACAAAGTGTCATAACTTGATCCCATCCCATTCCCTATGCACCCCTTAAGGCATACACTCTAGAAAAAATGCATCAACAAGAACCTAATTCATTTAAGAACCATCTAATGCATAAAATCATACACAACATGATTTATATTTTTGGGATACATCTCTAATATAAATCCCATGGAGAAAACACACGCCTCACTTCTTTCATTCCATGATCGTGGATATTTCTACTAAAGTTTGATAAATATAAACAATTTTTTACTTTATCAATTATTCTTGATTAATCGACCACCCTTGTCGATTGATATTTAGTTAAAAAAATCCTTTCCATTATGATTGGACCCTAAACCCTAAACCCTAAACCCTATACCTTAAACTTTATGCCCTAAACCTTAAACCATAAATCATAAACCCTAAACCCTAAACCAATTGATTTAACCCAAATTAACATCATTTAGAGTAAGAATTAGGTTCATAAGGCTTAATTTGGCCAAAATTGCATCACTAATTAGCACAATTGACTAATTGGCTCAATATATGATGACATTGGGGCTAATTAAGCCCAAAAGCACATTTTTTAGTCATAAATAGGTTTAAAGAGCTAAAATTGGACCTAATTGCCTTTGTGATTTAACCCTATACCCTAAAACCTAAACCTTATACCCTATATCCTAAAAACTAAACCCTAAACCCTAAATCATAAACACTAAACCCTAAATTAATTGATTTAGTCCCAATTAACATCCTTTAAAGTAATAATTATTTTCATAGGGCTCAATTCGGCCCAAATCACATCAATTATTACCCTAATTGACTAATTAGCTCAACCTGTGATGACATTGGTGTTAATTTTTCCCAAAATCACATTCTATAGTAACAAGTAGGTTCAATGAGCTAAAATTATCCCCAATTGCCTTTGCAATTGGACCCTATACCTCAAACCATACACCTTAAACTCTAAGTGCAAAATTATAAACTCTTTAAACCCTAAACTAATCATTTTAGCCCTAATTAACATCATTTAACTAAGAATTAAGTTCATAGAGCTTAATTTGGCCCAAATTACATCATTAATTTTCCTAATCAACTAATTGGCTTAATCTGTGATGACATCAGGGTTAATTGAACTCAAATCACATTCTATAGTCACAAATAGGTTAAAGAAGCTCAAATCATCCCTAATTACCTTTGTAATTAGACCCTATATCCTAAACCTAAAACACTATACCTTAAACATTATGCCCTAAACCTTAAACCCTAAGTCATAAAACCTAAACCCTAAACCAATTAATTTAGCCCAAATTAAGATCTTTTAGTGTAAGAATTAGGTTCACAAGTCTTCCTTTAGTCCAAATCACATCATTGATTACACCAATTGACTAATTGGATCAATTTGTGAGGACATTGGGGCTAAATGAGCCCAAAATCAAATTTTGTAGTCATAAATAGGTTCAACGAGCTCAAATTGGCCCCAATGAATGGCTCCAAGAATGGGAGGTAATAATGAACAAATTACATTACAAGTAATTAATTTAATGAAATATAATAATGTATTCATTCAAGATTTATTTACAAAACATGTGAAAATATTTATAGGCTTTTCATGGGTGGTTACGGGATACAACCAACTTTTCCCATGAACCAAAAATTATTTAAAACAAAGTAAAAACTAACTATACTAACTTTGGATCATTAAAAATAATCCAACAAACTCCCCCTTGATCCAAAGTGGTATAGAAAGACTGAAGCAAAGAACTGTGAGTCATCCAAGTAGACTCTGATGCAACTATAATTGGTACACTCTGCATCTTGGACTGATCCACATCTTGATCATCCTTGCACTGTATTAGAACATGAACACGCACTATCCAACTACATCAATCCTCACATAGAATCCATCCAACAAGTGACTACCCCCTGTAATGTGTATGGCACATCTCAAACTGATACCCAACAATTTCTAACATCTCCTACATGCCTTTGCTTAACACTAACAATGATATCAACATAATGCTGACTCATACCATAAATCACCAATGACTAATCGAAAGCCAATATAAAATATCTTCTCCCCCTATCAAGCGAGAGGTGAGAAGCTATGCAACAAATAAACCAAGTACAAACCACTTAAATGCTCCACATTAAAGATCATAGAAACACTATATCTATCAAAGCAAAGTACAAAAGCCAAAAAATTCTACTACATCAAATCCTAATATTGAGCCTAACAGCTTACACAAATGGGTGTGTCACCATCTTAGAATATATAGTCATCAACTGTGGAGCAAGCAACTTCACAATCATCCCATCCATCAAAAGAATATGTAGAAGAATAGCCAGAAGAGGAACTAGAAGAATGACCAAAGTGACCGGAGTGACCAATAATGTTTGCTTATGATTTTTGTCAATGTCAAGAGGACCTTCATCTGGAGGGGCATGCTATCGTGAGATGGCCTATGCCACCACAATTGTAGAAAATTGTCTCACATTTATTGGAACTAGAAGAAGAATAGCCACATGAAGAAGAATGCTTGTGATTGTGCTTGTGTCTATGTGAATGTTTGTGGTGATGCTCATGATTTGGAGAACTATAATGACGTCTATGCTTAGGATAGCCTGAATGATCCCTATGTCCAGAATGATGCTTATGTCTTGAAGAACCAAAATGATGCTTATGCCTAGAAGTGTGCCTATGAGAGTGTCTCTATTTCTCTTTGTGTCTTCTGTTGGGCTCATACAATGGATTTCCTATTTTGGAATAGTGTGCCTCCTTAGTAGATTTATTCTTTGTAAATTATCGCTCATGTTGAGTGGGTAACTCATAAATGGAATCAAAAGTAGATTTGTTAAGCTTATCACTAGGTTGTAATATCTCTAAAAAATTTTTGTAGCTAGGGCTAAGACCATTCAAAACAATAAAAATGAGCATTTGATCATCAATTTTCCTACCAGTAGTGCCATATTTTTGTTTCAAATTCTTAATGCATGACACATATTCTAAAACAACTTCATCATCAGAGAGTTTAGTATTAAGTAACTACATAATAAGGTCAATTTTCTTATAAGTAGGTTGTTTATCATACAAGTCTTTTAGAGCTTTTCATGCTTTCCAAGCTTCAGATTTGATGGCTTCTATGTGAATTATAACTTGAGCACTACAAGTTGATTTCAATAAAGCAAGGGTACACTTGTCATGTTTATGAAATTTTGCAAGTTTTATGGCTTCAATGAGCAACGTTGGTTGATTTTCAACTACTTCCCATAATTCATTAAAAATTAATCTGTTTTCCATGTTCATTGACCATTCCTTATAATTTTTGGGAGTTAGGCGTCTAGTGTCAGAAATGAGGCTCACAATTTTAGCCATGATGCAGAAAAAATGAAGAGTAAGGAATGCTATCAAGGTTTTGTCTTTACCTTCGAATAGCTTCCATTTTACAAATGATCTTGGGACTTGTGATGGACTTGCATTTTGAAGGTTTTTATTTTGACCAAAAATGCACCTTGCTACATTATTTAGAATACATTTGTTTTACAAACATAGAAGAAAGCCCCAAAACAAAAATTTGATCATTCTAATGTATCCTAAATGTTGAAAATCATGAAAATCGCCTGGTCACATGACCACCTTTGCAGATGATAAGATGTATAACTAGTGTCATAAGAATGAGGACTTACACCCTTATGTCTTTGTATGAATAAAAAAAAGATTCTAAAAAGAGAATATTCCTCTAAAAAGAAAGGTTTGAACCCTTGACCTCCCCCTTTCAAACTACTTCACAAAATTAGGCTTTCCAAGTGCTCTATGAGCATTTACAAGTTTACAAAGATATAAATTGCTATATAAACTTGATTTTTTGCTCTATGATAATAAAAAAATATCACTTGAATGAGTAATTTTCAAATTTTCCCATGAAAATCATTTCTCCAAGTAAATATCAAATCTTTGAAGCTTTAGGTGGGACCCAGTCAAATCCTAATATTTAACAAACTATATGAAATTTTTGCAAAGTGAAATAATTTATATTTCTCAATATTCCAATGCCTCCCTAAGGATTTCTAATGCCATAGCTGATTTGAAAATGTCTGGAACTCTTCAACAACTCCACCAGGCCATACAAGATTATACAGGGCCATACAAAAGCATTTGTGGATTAGTTTAAGATTTTTAGAGAAGATTTTGACTAAGAAAATCTATTTTTTGATAAATTAAGATACTATGCAGGTTGTACAATAGCAAATTTAGGCTGTACAACTAAATATGGCAACCTAAAAACTTATCAGATACTTTTGGAATTAAAAATAGATCTTCAGGAACTCAAATTTAGATAAAGAAACAAGCAACAATTACCAAAAGAATGGAATCCATTTTAAGGTTGCCAAGTTCAATAAGGCCATACAAATGGCTTTTTAGTAGATTTTAGAGTTTGAATATCATGACTAGATCTTTTGAAAGCTTAAAAATTCAAGGAGCAGGCCACACAAAATTACACAAAGGCAATATTTTCTCCAAAATTTTACTATAAAATTATTTGAAAAATTAAATATTTTAATAATTTTTCAAAGTTTCAACTTTAGAACAACCAAAGTTTATTTGACGGGCATACCATTTTTGGGATTCTACATGAATGAATCTTTCACCTTGTTTGGTTTTCACCCCAAATTCACCATGCTCCAAAAACCATGCTCTGATACCACTGATGGCTCCAGGAACATGAGGCAATAATGAACAAATTACATTGCAAGTAAATAATTTAATGAAATATAATAATGTATTCAATCAAGATTTATTTACAAAACATGTGAAAAGCTTTATAGGCTTTTCATGGGTGGTTATGAGTTACGAGATACAACCAAATTTTCCTATGAACCAACAATTATTTAAAACAAAGTAAAAACTAACTAAATATTAACTATACTAGCTTTGGATCATTAAAAATAATCCAACACCAATTGCGTTCATGACTGGATCAAATATCTTAAAACCTAAACCTTATACCCTATACCCTAAGCACTAAAGCCTAAACCCTAAATCATAAACCCTAAACCCTAAATCAATTGATTTAGCCACACTTAACATCCTTTAAAGTAATAATTATTTTCATAGGGCTCAATTTAGACTAGATCAAATCACTTATTTCCCCAATTGACTAATTGGCTCAACCTATGATGACATTGGGGCTAATTGTGCCCAAAATCACATTCTATAATTGAAAGTGAGTTTAAAGAGCTCAAATTGGCCTTGATTGCCTTCGTGATTACACCTTATACCTTAAGCCCTAAACCATATACCTTAAACCCTAAGCTCTAAATCATAAAGCCTAAATCATAAACACCTTAAAGCTTAAACCAATCATTTTAGCCCCAATTAATATCATTTAAACTAAGAATTAGGTTCACAAGACTCAATCTAGCCAAAATCACATCACTAATTAACTCAAAATGGGATGACATGGGGGCTAATTGAGCCCAAAATCATATTTTATAGTCACAAATAGGTTGAGTAAGCTTAAATTATACCCAATTGCCTTTGAAATTAAACCCTATACCATAAACCCTAAACCTTATACCTTAAACCCTAAGACCTAAATCTTAAACCCTAAATTATAAACCCTAAACACTAAACTAATTGATTTAGCCCAAATTAACATCTTTTAAGGTGCAAGTTAGGTTCATGAGGCTCAATTTGGACTAAATTACATCATTGATTACCTCAATTAACTAATTGGTTCAATATGTGATGCATTGGGGATAATTAAGCCTAAAATCACTTTCTGTAGTCACAAATAGGTTTAATGAACTCAAACTGGTCCTAATTACCTTTGTTATTAGACCTTATACCCTAAAACCTAAACCTTATATGCTATATACTAAGCCCTAGATCTTAAACCCTAATCCCTAAATCGTAAACCCTGAACCTTAAATCAATCAATTTAGCCCCAATTAACATCCTTTAGAGTAATAATTATTTTCATAGGACTCAATTTGTCCCAAATTGCATCACTTATTGCCCCATTTGACTAATCGGTTCAACCTCTGATGACATTGGGGCTAATTTTGCTCCAAAATCAGTTTATATAATTATAAGTAGGTTTAACAAGCTCAAATTATCCACAAATGCCTTCGTGATTGGACCCTATACCCTATACCATATAACTTAAAGCCTATGCCTTAAACCCTAAACCTTAAATCATAAACTCTTTAAACCCTAATCCAATTTTTTTAGCCCTAATTAACATAATTTAGACTAAGAATTCGGTTCACAGGGATCAATTTGGCCTAAATCACATCATTAATTACCCCATTGACTAATGTGTAAATTTATCAAAATATAGTTGAAATTGTAGACACCTAAAAAGTGTCTAACCCTTGGTCTTCCTCTCTCCCCTTGGTCCCTTGCCACTTCGACTATCCCTAACCTACCTAAGTCTTATTAATTGGAAATAAACATCTATTTTTAATTAAATAAGGCCCCTTTTCCCTCTCCTTGCCACCTCGCCACCCTAGGATACCCTCCTTGGATCCCCTTTATTCCCCACATGGCCATTTAATGCCTTAGACTCCCATTCCAACCTCTCCTCTCGCCCATTTACCCCCCCGTCGACCGTTTCATCCTCGCATTCATTTGACTCGGCCATTGGGAAACGGATGAAAGGCTATTTTTAGCCTTTCTCCAGCCTTTTAGCCACCGACGTCGGTCATCCTTCGGCCGACGTCGGCGATATTGCCGGCGTCGGCACCCTTCATAACGGTTTTCTTCACCGTTTTCTGGTCCGGTTCTTCTCTCTGTTCTCTCTGGTTCCGCTTGACTTTTCTTCACTTCTCTGCGTCTCTAACTCTCGCATCCCGACTCTTTAATCTCTGGTATCAGACCCTTGTATCAGTGCTTCACTTGACCTCTCTCCCAATCAATCTGACTCTCTCCCTCAGGTACACAGCAATCTTCTACAGGTGAACAACAGGGAATCTTCATCAGCAACAGGCCTTCAACAAGCGGCAACAAGACCAACACTTTCTTCAGCAGGCACAGGTAAGTACTCTGTTTATTTTCTTTATGCTTTCTAGTTATCGTGTTTTAAACTAGATTCAGCTCTTCTACCCCCCAGACTATTAACCAAACCAGGCAGACCCGGATTCCTATCTCCTTGATTGTCCTCCTCTACCCTTCTGCCCGTTTGACTCTTTTGCACCTCTGCCTAAGACCATTCACAGACCCGTCTATCAGCCTCAGACCCGTCCATAGACACGTCCACAGACCAGACCTCAGATCAAGCCCGGACCATCCACAGACCAGGACCCTGACCAGACCCATCTAGAGGCCATTGCCCCGACCGACGCCGGTCATTACCCCGACCGACGACGGCAACATAGCCAACATCGCCAGACCCGACAACCGACGCCGGTAGGACCACCGACGCCGGCGACTGCAACCAGTTTGACAGCTTCTTCCAGGTAAGCTTTTGCTTCCTTTTCTCTTTCAGTTTGCTATCATTTCCGTCTTTTTTAGCATTCTGTCTTTTTATCAGTCATTTATCTTTTATCAAAACAGTGGGTTGACCTCCCTTAAGGAAGTTTTTACACTTCCGAGAACAGGCTTTCGCTTGGCAACCCACCGCCTATCTATCTAACGCCTTTTCATCCAAGTTTTCTTCTTTGCAGGTGTCATTCCTCCACAGCCAAAGAGGAGTGCCCACAAGTGTCTGGATTTACGGTGCGCAATCTTATCCAGGTACTTCCCAAGCCTTGTCCATTCTTTTTTAGTTTCTTCTTTCTCTTAAATCTGAAAAAAAGTGAATTTTGAGTAGAAACATCTCTGGCACGCCCCGTGGGACCCTAGGTTCCTCCTGGGTTCCTTTTCTTTTTCATTCATTTAGGAGCATTAGGTTCTTACCTTTTCTCCTCCTTCTTTTCTTCTCAATGACACTATAAGCAGGACTAAAACGAATCTTTCTTCCTTGCATTCTAGACTAGTCTAAATATCATACTCTCAACCCTTTCTCAATCTTGTCTTCATAACAAACATCACATTTCGACTTGGGCATTAAAACATATTTCACTTTCATTTCTGCTTGTGCTTGCATTAGTCCACATCTAGTAACTTAGACGCATATTGAATAAACCGTAGACACTTGATGTTACACTACCTGACCACATGCACTAAAACACACATAAAACATACTTGAGACAAGGCCCGACTGGGAATTCATCCCCCAGCAGATACCTTACCCGTCCCGGTAACCCCACTTGGATTTCATCACCAAGGGGGAAGCCCACTCCATTCTCTGGCGGAGGATAAACTCTAGGCGAGGTATATCTTGGCTAAGCGAGACCAGCTAACCACTGGAATCGTGAAGTGAGGGGAGCTTGCTCCTTAGCACCAGGCCACGTACCAGACCCTAACACAGACTTTGAGCACCTAAAACAAGACCCGAAACCATCTTTAGACCGCCTTCTTCTAGGACCCATTTTTCAGCCAACCTCCCCAAACATTCATCTAAGGCATAAGCCACGATTTCTAAGGTTAATTCCTAGGATTTATCGCTTAGGCTTGTCTGTCTCTCTCTGTTTTCCTCTTTCTCATCTGTTTGTTTGAGTGAGTGAGGACGCTTTCTTCTTTGTTTTTCCAAGGATCTTCAAATTCTTTTGGTTCTCTGGAAGACACAGTCACCGACATCGGTTCTTCCACCGACGTCGGCTTTCCTATGTCACCAGCATCGGTTCTGTCACCGACGTCGGCTTTCCTACGCACCGGCATCGGTTATCTGACCGACGTCGGCTATCGTTCCTACCGACATCGGTTTTTTAACCGACGTCGGTCTCTGTCACTGTCCTTTTTCTTCAAAACCAGCAGCCTAAAATCTGTCCATTCTCTGTCAAAACTCTATTCTGGTTTCCTGAGACTGCAAGAACACAGTTTCTGGAACCAGGACTCTCTTCTTAACCACTTTAGCCAACAACTGCTTCCGTCTACCTCGTCCCTAGCCAAGTCCTATCATGGAGTTCCACTCGGAGACTGAAAGAACTCCTGCAGGACCGACCCCGACCCCGACCCCGACTCAAATTCCCATCATCCCTGAAGGGGACCAGGATTTTGCGAGATTCTTGGACCTCAACACCGCAGCCCTCCAAAACTATCTCGTGAGAAACCCAACGCGAGACCTTTCGGGTGACATGGCGACGACATCCACGCCATTCACCACCCAACCCTTTATGACTCAGCCTTTCGCCTCGACTATTAACCCAACCATGGCCAATACGCAAAGTTTGGCCTCCCCGTCTATTTTTAGACCGACCTTCATCGGGGTTTCATTACCCCCTCAACCACATGTAATTCAACCAAGTTCTACATCATATCAAAACTTGATTGTCTCGACCCCTCATACTCTTGCGCCCACAAATGTAGGCATGACAACCTATCTTTCTACCAGTGCCGCCATTCAACCACCTTTGGCGGTGCCCAGTCAACTTATACCTTCGACCTTCATAACGCAACCACCTCTAGCCTCCACTTCTGCCCCTGCGACTAGTCATCCGTACATTATACAACTGACTATGTCGCACGCCTCCTCTAGCCTCTTCCAAGCGCCTTACAACCTAGGGGGCGCTCAACCCGCCAATCCGTCAGTAGATCTTATCAAGATGCTGATGGATAAAATGTCCAGTCTCGAAGCCTCCATTTCCGGTTCAAGCAATACTTTGTCATATGAGCAAATTTGCAACGAGCCCATCCATCCTTCCGTCCCTATTCGACCATACCCTAACCATTAGGAGCTTCCTAAATTTACTTGCTTTCAGAGTAAGGAAGACCCGCAACAACATCTACGGGCATTTAGACATGCCTGTTATCTTATTGCCCATGACGATGCGTTGCTTTTACGCACGTTCCCTATGTCCCTTTCTGGCCCAGTGCTTGACTGGTATAGTTCTCTTACCAGACACTCTATCTTTTCATTCATTCAACTCGCCCAACTATTTCTTGACCATTTCTCAATCAACATCACCAAACAAGTCTCAATCACATACCTTTACTCCATCAGGCAATTTGACGATGAATCAATTGTCGACTTTGTCGCTCGTTGGAGAGGTCTGATCAACCAGCTCTCCTTCTCTTTACCTCAACCTGAGCTCATCGAGCTCTTCTCTCGAGCATGTGCCAGACACATCTCTTCTACCTTGCGGATTCAGACATTTCGCACTTTTGATGAAGCTTTCATCATGGCTCGAAAGCTTGAACTCCGCACCCTTGAAGAAGATAAGGTCAAATTGCGTCATACCAACGCTAAAACCAATGGCCATTCTTCTTCCAGACCTTCTTCTTCTGCCAATTCCGAATCTAAAGGAGTGGCCAATACTGTGGTCGTTAGATCACCATCATCGACGACAACTAATTACTCTCAACCTTCGACATCTTCCAGCATCACCAAACAATTCCAACAACGGTACATTCAGCGTTCTTACACTCCGCTTGGAGAACCCTACGCTTCCGTTTTGGAAAAACTTCTCAAGCAGGGGGTCCTCAATCTCCCTCCAATCCGACCACCTCAATTTGACCCTTCAAAAGCCATCCCTACATGGTATAGGGAGGCCGACTTCTGTCCCTTTCATCGCGTCCAAGGCCATGACATCGACAACTGCCGAACCTTCAAAAACATCGTCCAAGACATGATCGACAAGGGGGATCTTATTTTAGATAACCCGAACGCCCCTCCTAACCAACATATCGACATTTTCAAACAACCATTCCGTAATCATCCGCCTACTCAAAACAACATCCAGACTTCGACCAATGACCCTCAAGACCATGACATTCACATGATTAGCACTATCTTGCCTCTTGTCCTTGACCAACCTCTTCCATTAAAGGATGAGGAACCTTCTTCTCCTATTAGTCCTCCATCTACCCCTCTTGTATTGGAGGATGCTTTGACCACATCAACGCCATCAAGCCCACCTCCATCCAAAGACTCTACCTTGCCTACTCCTCAAATACAAGTAGAAGGCACGATCATCCATGCCCTCTGCCCACTTGAGGAGCCGCCCTCTCTTATTTCTTCTCCACCAAGAGAAGAACCAGTCTCTCCACCCATTTCAACCGAGGAAGACCCAGTCACGGTTTCCTCCTGCCCTTTGCCTGAGATTGTTATATCTCGCGCACCTCCGTCCACATCTAAACCCAAACCCATATCTAACCTCGCCTCGCACAACGGTGGCTCTCGACCCAGACACACGAAGACTACTAGACCTCATCGGAGGATTCCTCCTCCACCTTCGTCATTGCCTTCAATCTTGGGCCCGCATCCATCCACTTTAATAAGAGTGATTCCCACTCCCATCCTTCATAGAGGCACATCGCCTCCATTACTCCCTCATCCCATCAGACATATATCTCCTCCGAACCCTCAACCAACGTCATCAACCCCTACTGCAATAAAGCATCCTGACCCGTTAGCAGGTTCATATGCCTTGCTCTTACGGCACTTATTGCAGTCCTCTCGCCTCGACCTCCCGCCTCTTAGACAATATCAATCTCTCGGACCTAAACCACCTTGGTTTGACCACACTTGCATTTGTGCGTATCATCGCACGCCTGGACACGACACGGAGCATTGTCATGCCCTCAAGGTCGTCATTCGCCAATGTTTGGAGAATGACACCTCCCTTTTCAACCACGTCATCAGTAAACCCTCAACACCACTCCGCTCATCAACTCTCGGATCAAGGCCATCTTGGTTCGACAACTCTACATTCTGCCACTATCATCACACTCCGGGACACGACACTGAGCGTTGTTGTGCTCTTAAAGCTGTCATTCGTCAACACCGAAAAAAGGATTCCTTTCTCACCAAGGATCCTCTTGACCGCCTCTTCAACAAAACATCAACCCCGACTCATGCCTCTCCAACCTCATCACTTAAATCGGGATCTCCACGCCAGACTATGGTCCCTTTGCCACCTTTGACCCCCTTATTCGACATTAACACCGTCCATCTGACCACTAAACCTCAACCGACCTTAACCAATCTTTCAAACATTCTCCCTACCCGCTGGGGGAATTCATCCTTCATCCAAATCTCGACCAACTCTTCAACCCAGTCTCTACAACATATCAATCACTCATTTAATTTTAAACCTCGACCCAGTGTCCATCGACCCAACCCCCGACCAATTATTCGACCAGTCTCAACCAAACTTCAACCAAATCTCAATCAACCAGACCTTTCGACCAAACATTCAACCTTTTTCAGCCAACCAACGACAATGTCAACCAACTTCACATCCATCAATCAACACCTTACCAATCTGGAAAGAGGCAAACTGGGGCAAGTTTGCTCCCAATTGACTCAGACCTTAACATACAAGTATGGCCCAGGGTCTTATTAGACCTTAAACCCCTTTTTTCTGTCTTGCATCTTCGACCATTCTTCTTTTAGTCGAGTACTCGTCTACTTGACACGTAACTTGAGCTCGTCCCTTAAGTAATCCTCGTCCTCTTAATCCTCATCCCTTTCAACCCTATTCCTCTTAACAAGTCCTCTACAACCCTTTTATGATGCATGGATGCTTTGTCCTAATAAAAGGGGCGTCCTTGAGCTTTTACAGCCTTGTCCGTGACTCTAATTTCTATCAATAAATACAAGTCAAGATGTCAAAACATATCCATGGTCACTAAATCAAGTCCAATTAAAAAGACAGACTGATCCCTCGAAGGACAGTTGTACTATCATTGCTGTATTACTAGACTGATCCCTTGAAGGACAGCTAGGCCAACTTTTCAAACATTATCAAGCAAAAATATAGACCACTCCCTCGAAGGATGGCTATGACTACTCTGGCAATAAACAGCGCCTTTCTTAGAAACTTCCCGCATCGATCAGCTTCACAACCTGACCATTACATCAAATGACATCTCTATGCAGGCTTCCCGCATTGATCAGTCTGCGCCAAAAAAAAAAAAAAAAAAAAAAAAGAGTCACGGACTTGGCTTGTAGTTGTCTCGGGGTCTCCTATAAAAAGGGGCACGGTTATTCCTGCTCTTAAACTGGGTTACCCTATCTTCCTCCTATCACCTGCTTAAGGGACTTCGAGCTCACTTTAATGTCAAAGTGATTCGATTACCGTTCTAACTCTATACTGGTCAACGACGTAATGCATGAACGGGGCTTTTTGTTCTTATAACCCCTATCTATGCTTCCTTTCTGGTCCTTGTCAATGAAAGAGCGATTTGCCTTTCATCTTCTCTCTACACTTTGGTCACATCAATTATCGACTCATCTCAAACCCAGACATTTTCATCATTTTCAGCTGACATCACCCTAGTCCATTTCACATAGTTTCTATGGACACCAATACACATGGAAACTACCGACTAGACCCAATTTATGTTAAGCATAAACCAATACTTGCTGAAGCATAAATAGACCCTCCATTCATTTTTAGCATACATCCATCACGACTATGGAAACTTGCTAGGGATGAAAGACTCTTGACCAATTCTACAGAATACACCATCTGTAGCATCCTTTTATCCTCATCTTAGCCTCATCATTTCGATGCTTGACCACATCCAATCATCGACCAATCTTCTCAATTCATCCGAACTACATTGGTCTGAGGCCCTATGACCAGGGCTATGTAGGCAGCACTCAGATACCACATCTTCTGAGGTTAGCTCGACCACCCCCTTTTGTTCGTCTCTATGATGGACAAACCTTCTCTTCTTTGACTCTTATCGCGACCAACTCCAAGACCTTTGACCAAGACCTTTGACCAAGACCAACTCCGTCAACTTTGACCAAGACCAATCATCAACTTTGACCAAGACCACTTAATCCCTCTGACCCTTCCTCCCTTTTAGGGAGAACTACATCGGCCTGAGGCC